>VZTL01054582.1:0-10162 GCA_013400535.1 Scopus umbretta
CGGCACTACCCTTTAACTAATGCTCTCATCCACAAAAAATATAGGTAATTCTAAATATTTTCTTCTTCTCCCCCAAAATGAAATCTCCTTGGCTCTGGTTTAGCTCCTGGAGGATCTTGTCTCATCATTATCAGGACTGTAAAGACATTAACTTCCTTGTTTAGTTGCCTAATATTTGGTGGTGTGGAAACTCCTACGCGTCATTCAGTAAAAGTGACAAGAAGAAAACTTGAGCATTGCCCAGGAGCACAGCTGAAGCAAAGTTCTTAGGCAAAAAGGGAATTTTAAATTAAAAAACCACAAAACCCCAACTACAACAAAAAAGGTCAGTTCCACAAACCATTTGAGCTCTGGCTGTCTTGCATGAAAAATCTACTGTAACCATAACAGAATTAAAGCCTACCATTTTTTATTATGGAGAACAAGTGGCTAGATTTTTACCCGCAATATAAAAATAACGTGCCATTTGCTTTGGAACGCTAATAAAAATTTTGTGATCAAATGCAAGGTGTTTTATGGAAGCTTCCTTTCTCTATCATTATCTGTCATTTTCAGTCAAAACAGAGCTAATATTGGACATCTGGGAGAATGACTGCTTTTGCAGGCTTTGCTTCATGACCAGAATATGGCAAATAACAGAGAATATTTTAAGTTTTTCCCCTTTGTGGTCAGATATAAAAAGTGTAATAAATATGTTAAAAAGGGCTAATGAGTCCCAAGCAGCAAGATCTTAATCTTTCAAAGACTTTTATGGAGTGTAATTATCTAATTACTGTTAATTGGTTGAGTGGGAGGAGGGAGTACTGTGGGTGTAGGAGGGCACGCATTGTGCTGCACATTTGGTACTCATCCTGACACCACTGGGTGTAATACACTACTGGCTCAGGAATATCGACAATTTGCTTGCAAAGTTTTTTGGTTGAGTTTGCAGTTTTCATCTGTGGTTTAAAAACTACTTCTGATTCTTCATGCTCTGTGCGTGCTAAGCCAGGGAAGTTGACTGACTTCCTCTCATACTCATGACGTCTAGAAGAATCCACAGAATCTATGTTTTTACTAGCTTTTCTACACAGTAGACATCTTCTCTCTAAAAGAACAGCACACTACAACCCTGAAGTAATCATGGCTTCACAGCAACTTATTTTTTGCATCCTGAGTCCCAGACACGTAACAAAAGGCTACCCCTAATGCAATTAGCCAAAATGGACTATGTGATCCCATCCTGAAAGCCTAATCATTACAAAACCAGGAATTTTGGCACTCGGTGGTGCCACTCGGTGTCTTTGTAAACATGAACTTAATTATCTCTAGGATGCTGCTGAACAGAAGTCATCGCCACCTCCACAGTGAGGATTATAGCAGTTCTGTGCCTCGAGGATTAACCCCTTTAAAAGCAGTTTAATGGGGGCCAGATGATCAGAAAAGAATCAGTTATACACAATAATACAGCATACGATACTCAGTTTTGTGCCAGAACACTTTGTACAGGTACCACTATTAAAATCTGACCTAAGCCCCATTCAACATGAAAAGCAAAATTGTGTGCTTAGCTAATTTTTACACTGACCTGGCAAAACTTGAAATAAGTGACTGTATGATGCAGGCGACTGTGGAGTCAGGCTTTTTTCCCCAGAATTGAAACACCAAATAGTAACTCACAATGCTAGACAACTGGAATACACGAATAGTATCTTGATCTTTGGTCAAATGCTTTCCTCCTCTGAGAAAACTGAACGTGAAGATTTTCAGATTTCTGATGCATTAGGAAAACAAATGGAAGCACCACTATCTGTCACGCATCATTACCTGCTCATCCGGGTAGGCAAGGCACAAACTGAGCCTAATAACCCTCCTTTGTCTTCTAAAACACAGTCCAGGGTCCTAAACACATTACTTACTGCCCAGAAATCATCGTTTCATTAAACAGCCACTTTGCTTGTTAACACCTACAGTACTGACGGTTATGTTGCGACAGTGTAACTGATGCAGCAAATTCACTGACATTAGAAGGTTAACAGACATGTAAGAGTTTGAAGAATAGCCCGAATCAGTTGAATCAGGGAAGGATAGACACATCATTGCTGCCTACTCCTCGAGTCTCAAATAATTGAGCCAGTAAAGCATTGGCTATTAAGAGGCTGGCTATACCGGCATGTGCATTGGCTCCTTCAAAAACAGGTACCTCCATTCAATGAGCAAAATGCTGTCCAGAGTGAACCGAGGCCTTTTTTATAAGAGCATAGCAAGGTGTCCTTCAGCGTGGGGGAACTTAGTAAGGAGAGGGTGACCTTGAAGAAACTAGAAGGGTAATCTGAATACAGAAAAAAATATTGCTATCCGGATAGATCTCACACTTATATTTAGCAACCCACTGTAGTTGTGAGAATAGCCAATGCTTTTGTTCTGTTTAATTTCCCAGCAAAACTGGGATTAAGTGACATTTGGGAGGTCATTTCCACGTAACTACAAAAACATTAAAAACTTGTATTTCTTGCCATAAGTTGCAATCAAAACATTTTTTTTTTCATTTACAAAGAAAGCTGTTGTAGTAGCCAAGTTCTTAGCAAATGGATTCATTTTTTAAAGGATACGGAAAAGTTTAATGAAGGTAGTTAAGGTACAAGCTTAAAGAGCCAGGAGAGTAATACAGGTCAGCAGTATGAGGAGGTGCATTTTCTGGTCTTGCATTTTACTCTAAAGCAAGATGCTTCTAATGAGACAGAAGAGGCCTCTTGAACTTTTAAAACACAGATCTTTGTTTGAAACATAGGAAAATGATGAGAATTTGCCATTAAGTTGTCTCCCTAACATGCACTACTAGAGCTCAAAATAGCTGCATAATACTAGACCACACAACTATTTTCTTCACTTTCTGTGTACTAGATTTATATTTCTGCTCATTTCTGCCTCTGAAAGCTTCCAGATATGCTTAGAGACTTTTAGAACAACTTCTTAAATACTGAGACTGCAAGATTAATTCAAGCTCAAAGTCTTTATTTTGTACTAAAAAAAGTAGCAGGGAAAAAAAGCCACATGACAGCACAAAAATCTGTGTCAGCCATTAGTAGTGTATTTTGGACATTTTATTTTATATCATTCTCATTCTCACTATATTGCTATTACTGCACTATTTCATGCCATATGTCTCAAACAAAATGCTACACTCAAAATAGTTACTCTCATATTTTGTTTTGTAACATTTTTCCCCAAACTTTCTGTTACAGGCTGGCTGCACTTCCTGGGAAAGAGAAATTCCCATATGCAACTGGAACAGAGAAAGCTAAATAAGGTGTTATGGGTCCAGAGTCTCAGCAGTGCTTATCAGAATTTCAAAACATGCAGACAGATGCAAACTGTCCATACTATTTGGACTGTGAGGTTGACCCAACAACTTTGAGTCTTCCATAATCAGTAGAGGCTGTTTTAGCATCTGCAACAGCACAAAGCCAGCAGAAACATTCATTTAATCAGCCATAGCCTCTTTCACTGAAGAGTAGGAATATCAAGTGACTATTTGGGGATTTTTCTCAGCAACGACATAAAAAAAAACCCTCCAAAGTTATTTAGAAACAACAACAACTTGAAAAGTAGTTTGGGTAACACTCAAATTCATGTTCCCAACTTTTACTCTCAGTCTTGCACCATAATAGCCTAGCATTCTATAGTGAAGAGCACAGATACACAATTGAAAGCTGTACAGAGCCGAACTATTATACTTTATCCATGTCTTTTAAAAGGCTCAGCCTGAATTTTTCAACAAATTGGACGCTTGTTCTCATGCTATGCACCAACCTGAACAAATCTGTTAGAATTTCATGCTCTTTCTACTCTCTTTTTATCTAGATGTTGACATCAGATTTATCACAATAGTTTCTAAGCATCTATGATTAATTTTGCAACCAGCACTATAGTATGATCAACAACACATTCTCTTAATTTTAGATCTGATTATACAGCAACCATCATTTTCTCCTGAAGCCTTATCCACAAAGAAATTTAAAAGTAGAAATTAATATGGTCTTGAATTAATTTGCCTCACCAACCAGATAGCCTGATTGCTGGCACTGAAAGAGGCAAGAAGGAAGAGTCCTTACACCAGATCCAAAAGACTATAGCGTATAGCATCCCTTATTTATTTTTTAAATCTTAGTGGAACACGGAGTATTAAAGCACCTGAAGAAAGTTCATGGAAAGGAGTTTTTCTGCTCTCTTCCAAACTACAATCCATTGAATCAAAAATTCATTTTCAAAATTATCTGTTTTCTACAGAGTGAATATAATAGAACAAACCTACAGATTTTTTCTAATGCAAGTTTTAAGTAGACTACTAATGAAAGAAGGTAATGTAAATATCACTTCAGTGCCCGTTTCCTTCTGTGACTCACACTGTTTTGCAGATGCTTATGAACTTCACATCTTGATATCCTGTGAAGCCTGCAGGTATTCTTCATATTTTATAGATCTGAAGAGTCACATTGTGGTTTTCTTTTCTTTTTTTTTTTTCTTGTCTTTTTTTTTTGTTAATTAAATAAGTTTTTAAATAAAAAGGTTTGATGTTTAAGTGGAAAATGAGGATTTCTGACGTATTTGTTGACACCATTCCAGCCCTGCGTAGCCCAGTGAAATCCATAACCGAACCTTCCAGTTGAGACCGCAGATGCACAACCTTTCATGAGTAGCACTACAAGACTACAGCTTATATAAAAGTATAATACTAAAAAAAATAAATTAAAAATATTACCTGCAACTTTATCTTTTTCATCTAATGGCTTTAAAATCACCAGTATTTGTTTTAATCTCCCTGATTTTACACCATGTTAAAGCACAGCAACACAAAAGGATTCTAACTAATTTTATTCATTTACAATAGCACTGTCTGAATTTAAGTGAATAGACTAATCCAGGTTGGAATAACGTAGCCTCGTCTGCCTTTTCTTCTTGCTTCTTCATTATTTTGCTCTTCCTGACTCTGACCAAATCTTACCGAGAGTAAGTGGGAATCTTACCAAGGAGTAATGGTGGCCTGCTGCTCAATGGCTGGTATAATGTAACTGCTCTGTCAATTACCGTTGTTGCTTCTCAGTGTAAAATAAAACCACTTTCTGTCTCAGTTTCTGCATCCTTACTTCTGGATAATATCCCTCAGCGTACTGGGAGGTTTGATTAACATGTAAAGCTTTTTGAGAATCTTTACCAAAGGCAGCAGTGCAGAGTAGTGTTTTCCAAATTCAATTGCAGGTGGAAGCTCGTAAGATTTGCTATAAAGCTACCTGATCATCAAAAGCAACAGCTCCCATTGGCTTTACTGGATTTAGTTGTAGCCCTGAATGAGCACAATCTTTTTTATTAACATCCATTGTTCATGGCATCATTGTTTTTCTCTCTGGCTAGTGATTTTCTCCAGTTCTTCTTTTCTGATACGCCCCATAGTAGGAACATTTTCACAGAGATAAAAGATATTACCTTCCCAAATGAAAACATTCAAAGGAAGTAATCATTTAATACCATAACTTGCGAGCAAATCTTTCATGATTCTGAGGTCATTTGCATTTGGATTAATCTCCAAAAGCTCAGCTGAACCTTCCTGTATTTACAAAGCTGCATACAATTTTCACATTATGAAATAGTGTATGGTACTATACCTTTCACTTTGGGGTTTACCCTATTCAGAGATAGTAGACATTGCTTAAATCTTGCAAAGTGAAGAAGTTCATCTGAGTCTTTCAAGGATCTATACAATTATATTCAATGCAGTAATGTGTTTCCCCTCAAGTATCCCCAAGGGGAGTGGGCTAGAAGCATCACTGATACTAAGAAGTTTTCTGTTTCTCAGTACCAACATTGCTTTACTCCAATTTACTACTGATTCAGCTACTGAGGGCATGGACAGTGATGCGGATTGAAAATTGCCTGAACTACTGGGTTCAAAGTGTAGTGACCAGCAGCACAAATTCCAGCTGCAGGCCACTCACTAGTGTTGTGCCCCAGAGGATGATACTGAGGCCAAATTAACATCTCCACTAACGGCATAGATGATGGGACAAGCACATACTCTCAGCAAATTTGCAGAAACATAACTTAGAGGAATGATTGATATAGTGGATAGTTGAGGAGCTATTCAGAGGGACCTCAACAGGCTGAAGAGATGGGCAGGCAGGAATGTAATGAAGTTCAAAGGGAAATGCAAAGCCCTGCAGCTGGGAAGGAATAATCCCATGCAGCAGTACAGACGGGAGGCTAACCATCTTGAAAGCAGCTTTGCAGAAAAAGACCTGGAAGTCCTGGTGGTCAGCAAGCTGACCATGAGCCAGTCATGCACCCTTGTGGCAAAGAAGGTCAAGAGCATCCTGGGCTGCATCAGAAAGATCACTGTCAGCAGGTCAAGGGAGGTGATCCTTCCCCTCTACTCTGCCTCAGTGAGCACTCTGGAGTGCTGCATCCAGTTCTGGACTTCCCGGTGTGAGAGAGACATGGATACATGCTGCAGCGAGCCCAGCAAAGGGCCGTGAAGGTGAAGGGATCAGAGCATCTGACATATGAGGGATGGCTGAGAGAGCTGGGACTGATCAGCCTGGAGAAGACAGGGCTCAGTGGAGATCTCAATAGTATGTATAAATACCTGAGACAGTAAAGACGATGGAGCTGGACTCTTCTCAGTGTATCCAACAACTGAAAAAGCAGCAATGGGCACACGTAGAAATACAAGACATTCTATTCAAACAATAAGAAAAAACTTTCTTACTGTGAGGGTGGTTAAGCAATGGTGCAGATTACCCACAGAGGCTGTGGAGTCTCCATTCTTGGAGATGTTCAAAACCCAATTGGACACAGTCCTGAGCAGTCTGCTCCATCTGACCATGCTTGAGCAGGTGGCTGAACTAGACCATCTCCAGAGGTCCCTGCCCACCTCAAACATTCTGTGAACCTATGACACAATTTTTTGGTTTCTATTACACGATATTAATAAGCACAGATTCTTTTTGCTGGAACAACTGTGTTTATTTAAAAGCTTGAGATTAAAACTACCTATATTTTAATCTCTAAATCATAGTTTTATTTGCAAAATAGAATAAATTGAAGATTAGGAGGTCTCTACAGTAAAGTATACATACATACACACAGATGCTAGAGTTTTTGCTACTAAATTTTACTGTGATATGGCACTGCCTGGTTAAAGGCAGAATTAATTTACTATATCTGAATGATAAAGAATAAGGAGGGGGAAAAAAACAAACAATAAAAAAACAAAAAAATGTTTTTCTCCCTTCTCTTTGTGTTCTTCTCCTGTGAAAACATTAATCCACACACTCATTTTGTGTTTGCAATTCCATCTCCCTCTCTCTACTCTAATCTTTTATCTGTTTTCTTTCTTTAAAAATCTTCCTTAGGACCTACCTAGGCTGACTGGTGAGAAGCAAATCAGGAATCTTTATCTCTGAGCTCTGGCATTCAGTTTAGTTAATTGAAATCTTTCAGGTCTAACAAATCCACTTTTATGTCTCAAACTAGCTAGGAGAAAGCCACAAAAGCATCTTTGCACAATAAAAATAAAAAAGCTAAATGTTAAGTCTGACAAGATTTAAAATGAACTTTAAAAAAAACCAAACAAACAACAAAAACCCAACAAACAGCAAAGAAGTTTAAAGTAGCCTCCAAGTATCAATGTGTCATATCACTTAGTATGACATGAGTACATACTAGTAATTTGTATGAATAAATGGCCCTGGAGAGATGGAAGCAATCATTTAGTATGCTGGGGAGTTCTAGCTAAACCTCACACTCTCCATAGCAATAGACAGTCTTTCACCACAGTAATAGTCTTCTGTCACAGACAAAATAGTCAGCTTTCTACCTTATTGTAAGGTTCTCTGTATTTGCAGTAATTACTCTCTTTGAACATCTAAGTACTAATTTACAAAAGTTCTCACAGAACTTCATCCTTGGCACCCCATCTTTATAGCAGAAGAACTTCTAAGCTAGATTTGGTTGCTCTAGTCTATCTCCAGTTGGAGCAGTGGAAGTTGAGGATATAGAATCATAGAATCATAGAATTGTTAAGGTTGGAAAAGACCTCTGAGATCATCTAGTCCAACCATCAACCCCTCCCCCCCAAAAAAAAAACCCAAAAACAAAACCAACAAAAAAACCCACCACAAAACAAACAAAAAACCAAACAAAACAAACAAACAAAAAAAACCAAACCACCATGCCTGNATATCCACAAAAATAAGAGGTAGAAAATTGCCATGCTAAAATTCAAACTTATGCCTACTTACTTCAAATTCCTCCCTCACCAAACACTTCTGTGGAAGAGACTGGAATCTTTGCTCAAATGAAAACAAATAATTTTCAAAATGCTAATGCTTTAAAGATTTGGGCTGAAACAAAAAATAGCCAGTCAACCAAAAAACTATAGCAATCCCTCTCATTTGAAGGTCTTTTTTTGAGATAAGATTTGTCACACGATAGGCAGTTTGCCACTTTGAAGTAACTTGGGGCTTAGGTTTCTTTTTAAAATTAGAAATTTAGTTGCAGAGAAAAGTTTGAAAAATTAGCTTTAAAAATCTCAAAGGACAATTATGAAAATGTGTCATAGGGGAGTTTCTTTAAAAATCAGCATTTTTAAGCAAGTCTCAGCGTTTTGAATGTCTGGTTTCAACAATATTGCTTAGCTGTACAGCATAAGAAAATTGTGCTTCTCTAGAACCAACTCAATAGTTCATGTTTTGACACGTATTTTAATTGTTAACTAACATGGTTTGGGAACATAGGTCACCTACGTTTCCCATTTTATTTTTAGCAAAAGTAACATATACAAGGTTCTGATACGCCTAATATAAAAATAAAGGCTTAGCCCTATGAAGTAATTATTTAATCTCTCCTCACATTCCTCTTGAACCCTTTCAAGAATGCAAGCTTCCCTTCTTATCCACACTTCCAGTGTACAGAACATGAGGAACATGGACATCTCTAGACTTAGCTGTCATGGATGAGGTCACAGCCCAGCAGGGTTAGCTCACCACAGGGTGAATGGGCGCGCAGCGCTCTTCGTGGTCCTGAGTCGAGATTCCCTCCCAACCCTCACGCAACAGGTTCAAATGGCAACCTGGTGAGGGGGGAAGAAAAAGATACTCAATTTATTCTTCCATTCATTAGAAAGAAACATCCATTTTGCCAATTCCCCATTATAAAAAAAACCCAAACAAACCTAAATGCACATCCCACTGAACTTTGCCGAGCTGTAAACTATTAATACTCTGAACCTATGGCTCACAGTGCAGCGAGAGCAGTGGGGGAAAAAAAAAAAATAGCTGATTAAAACAAGTTTAAAAGAAGTCAACTGTCATTGTTTCCATGTAGATAAAGAAAATCACTGGCAGAAATTAAGCAACTTGCCCATGCAATAGGACATGGGCCAAGAGCTATGGTATGTCTTCTTGTAGTCCAACATTATGTCTACATAGCTAGAGCTTAGGGCACTTTCAAGCTCCCAGGACAGGACACTCATCTGTCCGCACCAGAGCCCTATATCAGCAGTATCATACTTCCTTTGCAACCCAGTGTGCTCTTGGGGAAAGACATTCAGGTGTTACAAATGGAGGTCACAATAATATGGCCTATAAATTTGGGGGGGGAAAAAGGCACTCCATACTGCAGCTTTTCTGGAGGCATTATTATAATACAAAGCTCATCCTTGACTAGTTAATAAGACTTTACTCTTGTTTCATGCCATTAACATTTTCAAATTGCCACAGCAAGCTTCAAGAAATGCAATACTGGTAACCAGCAAAACAGTCTCCAATTTAAGATTATTTATTTCCCACAGTAATATCGTCTACTAGCGCAGAACAATAGGAATTTCTGTTCTTAACAAATGTTTCTGTAAACTAACTTATTTATGTAGAGATATTTTGGTTGTGTTGTTGATGCCTGTGTCCTCTGAGCCCCCCCCCTCCCCCCCTTTTTCCTTTCCCTTCTCTATCTTTAGCTCAGAGTATCAGTAGACCGTCGTAGACCATACCATAACTTTTAAGAAAAATACCAAAACAGGATATGATTGAAAATTGTGGCAGACATAGAATCATAGAATATTTCAAGTTGGAAGGGACCCATAAGGATCATCAGGTCCAATGCCCTGGTCCTCTCAGGACTACCTAAAACT
>VZTL01054583.1:0-53515 GCA_013400535.1 Scopus umbretta
GATTCTATGATTCTGTGATTCATCCCACACCATGCTGTCAGAGCAGTGGCATTGCTTCCCTACTGCTTTGCTTTGATAATGTGCATGTATAGTCTCTCTTACTGATCATATCTGCTTTACTTGGACTTGACCTTTTCACCAAGGGTTTGCTGAACCCCCATGCCTGCATGCAGGGCCCCCATCTTGTCTAATGATGTATCTCCATGTGCTTCTAAGGCCATGGGGCAAAAGCTTCAAAATACATGACTTAAAAATTATTAAGAAAACAAACCTGTCTTATCACTGCCTCAGTGGTCTTAGTTACTCAGATTTGTACAAGCTGTAGGAACAGCATACAGACCTTTTTAAGCAGGATGTCTTAATGGTAATTTTTTCTGACAGTCAAAAATCAGCCGCGTGAACCATTTGAAAGCCCTTTAAAACTGTTCATTTACATCACGTGCTGCTTTTGTCAAATACACGAAAGAGTGTCTTGTCATGTCTTTTGTCTCATTTTTAGAAGAGTTATGTTGTCTGTTTAGATTATATTACAGGAGCAAACTGTTCAGGGATTATCGTTTGTATGACACAAGCAGAATATTCAAGAACAGTAACAGGGTGGTTACCTCCTCAGCTGAAATTGCCATTAATTTTCTTTTTTTTTTTCCTAATGTATGCAGTTAAGAGTAACTAAAGCTGCATCCACTCTGGTGCCCAGTATAAGGAGGAGCTCATGGAGGAGAATTTCTGGTGAGCAAAGTGTCCTTTTTTGTCTGTCCAGGTGAGGTGAGGGACCAGAGGCAGGTACAGGTTTAGCATATTTTGAAGTCTCTTTGTGGAGCAGGTTTTGCTGTTCTGGTATGTGGTTGGTTTAATGACCTGGTGACATGGAGATCTGTCCGCATGAAGGGCAGCATGGCCACTGCAGGTGGCCTCCTGCAGGACTCCCAGCAGTGACTCAGGGGGACAGGAGCCATGTGCCTTGGAGGAAGGTAAGGAGTGTCCTGCTGTGAACTGTGTGGGTAAGAGCCCAACTCCCTTGAGAGGGAAATGCTTCTGACAAAAAATGTGTATTGATGGGGTAGAAGTAGGAGCAGGTGTGCCCATCTCATTCGTGCCTTCCGTGCCTCCAAAAGCTGCTGCTCTTGGTAGAGATTTACACATCAGGCCAGGGAACTTGATTGTATATTCTGCTTTGATTTCAGCTGGAAAATGCTTCTTGTTTCTAAAATCTCTGTTGTCTTTGAAAACATCTACAGCGACTGTATTTTCATTTGTTTGCAAGGGACATTTAGACACCAAATGGCTCCTCTCCTCCCCTCTCCCCAGCATCTTTCTGAATAATAAAATTGAGAACTATCTACCTGAAAACTGAGCACCCCAGGGAAGGATGTGCCTGGGCTGCTTTGATTTCGTTTGGTCTGGGGGAACACCTCATTCATGGTATAGCAGTCTGCATGTTTAATGGATTTGCTTGGCTTTTTCTGTGACGTGTATAAAGAGAAAAATGTGTTTATCGGTATTAAATTTAGACCTGTAATGTTTAAGACGGAGATATATTCAGGGCTTTTGAAAATGTGTTATGAAATGGGAAATTGTCAGTTTTGCTATCTTTGCAGAAGGTCGCTCAGCTTTACTGACCAAGCTTCTGCAATGTGGTTATAATCCAAGTCCTAAAAAAACTGAATGCATAATAAAATACCTATGGCATGTCATAATTTTCAGTTATATTACTGTTACTGGTGTATCTATCTAAAGGCAATCATCAGTATGGAGGAGGGAGGAAAATACAGGGAGCACTTTAAATTTCTTTAGACACTGAAACATCTAAAGGAGGAACTATAATGGTAATATACAATAAACCTCTTTTTTTTATCTTCTCATAAAATTGTATCTCTCTTCCTTTTTCTCCTAAAGGTGATCTGACTTCCAGTATACAGGTTTCAGAAATAAATCGATGATTAACTAAACAACAGGTATTCATAAAACTCCTTGTTTTATAGCAACGTTTGAAGTAGTGCACAGTACGTGCTCTTCAAGCAGATATGCACACCTTAGGTACATTATTTGAACTGTGTAGATAAATGAATGGTTATATCTCATAGAGCTCGTGTTCAGTTGTATTTACCTTGCTGGTGTAAATTCATGTAGGTTTATGGAGGGAGAAGAGCAATATTTTTTTATAGCTGCAGGAGACCTGGCCCAGGGATGAAGATCTCCAGACATTGTGCTGAGGGGATAATACTACTTCTTCTTTTGGCGTAAGAGCACATCTCAAGAAGTACAAATGAGATTTTTCTCCTGGATTTCCATATTGTAATTCCAGTTAAGCATAAGTCCTGGGGCATTTTGGGACCAGCTGCTTTCATTACTGGAAAGCATTATGGCAAAGGAAAAAGGAGAACTTTATTCTAAATGAGCAGTGTGTAGTAGGTTATTCTCATTGAAAGCATTTAGCTCTTGGCAAATGTGAATGATGTAAATAGAATAGATTGTAAAGAATATCTGATAATGTCGACTGAAGAGTATGAAAAGCCCATTGTACAAATGCTCTTGATAATCATCTGGAAGGGTCTGTGGCTCTCAGAAGTAAACACATATGCAGGTTTCTCTGTTGGAATTACTTCAGAGGCGTTGGTACTTTACATGTAGAAGTATTGTTGTGGTTGACCCACATTTGATGTAGGGTCATATGTTCCCCACTGATTTTTCTGCTGATGTCCATCCTTTTCTTTATGAAACTCTGTTCTCTGCTTGGAGAGTTGGGGGTTGGTGTTACAGTGGCTCATCATGGGCAGCTTCTGAAAACATGATCTCTGTGTCAGCAGCAATTGAAAAGGCAACAAAAACACAGGGATTTATCAGTAAAGTAGCTGAGAATAAAGGCGAGGACATTGCTGTGGCTGCCCACACCCTGAACTACGCTGTGTAGCTCCTGGACCTCAGTCTCAAAAATTATGACTTAGAGTTGGAAACGGTTCAGAGGAGGGCAGTGGGGGTAATGGAGGGTGCAAAAGGGCTCTTGCATGGGGAAGTGCTCAGTAGAGAGGTCATCTGGAGCCTGGATAGCAGAGGAGGATGTGGGAAAACTGAAGAATCAGAAGTGGCACAGACCAAATGAATGTGAGAGTTGCTTTTTCTTGGGCCCTTTCAGTGGCACAGGTACCAAAGGAAGCACAGGGACATTTGAAAACACTGACAGTGTTTGTGGGCACTTGGCTGCTTAAACTTCACTTGCTCAACAACTGCCTAGATTAATTAATGGATGAAAAATCCACCAAGGGCTATTAAATTTAGAGAGACTGCCTCTGTCTCTAAATGTCACGTGCATCTCTGCTCAAGGGTGGGAGTGAGCTCTGGGGCAGCAGCACTACATGTTCCTCCTCTTCACTGAGCACCAGCTGTTGGCCACATCCAGCTTCACTTCTCAAAACCTTGGCCTGAATTTGGCTGAAAACAAAGAAATTGACTCCTTAATGTTATCCTTGCTCAGCTTATTCAAGTCTCTCCTGCCCAACCCCTTTCTGTCTTGTTTTACTGCGCATGCAAAAGTAGTGCCACCTCAGATGCATCTGTTTGTGGCCATGTGATGGTGCCATTGATGCTGCTGCAGCTGTGGGCTTCTTAGTTGAAGGTTCTCCTCTTGCATCTCTTGCTGAAAAGTCCT
Source organism: Scopus umbretta (assembly GCA_013400535.1). Taxonomy (NCBI): domain Eukaryota; kingdom Metazoa; phylum Chordata; class Aves; order Pelecaniformes; family Scopidae; genus Scopus; species Scopus umbretta. Next base: position 3,647 of record VZTL01054583.1, read on the forward strand.
GGAGGGGAATGTGTGTCCTTTATAATAAGAAGAAGGAGTTGGGCACTTGGAGTGATTCAGCCTGCCTAAGTTTAACTCCTGGGGTGGGAGTTTGGATAAATGCCATAGGCTGGATGCCTGCCTTTTGGATCGCTGAGAAGAGATGCATCTTACAGTCCTTATTTCACCTGTTTCTGTGGCCTCGCTTCACAACTTGTGCGTGTTTATAGGACAACTCTGGGAAAACCATAAAGCACAGAAGATGCACACGAGTTTACAGCACATGGTTTCCAAGTTGTTTCTGTGCCTTGCTACTAGCAAAATCGTAATATGTAGGGGAAGCGCTCAGCAGCAAGGAAGGATTTCTTCTGACAGAGCAAATCAGCTCAAAATCTCCTTGCAGGAGAGGTTAAGCACAGCAGACCCAGATCTGTCGAAACTACACTCATTTCATCATCAAGGCAGACAGTGTCCTCTCTTCTGCTGTTGGGAGTGTGGTATCTGTTAACCCTTTATCCCCTTCCTTTCTCAATCCATGTCCTTTAATCACCAGTTAATCAGATTAGTGTGCCTGACTTCATCCTTCTCATTACTGCTGTACTTGCCAGCCCATCTAAGCCAGTTAAAAGTCAGCATTGGCAGATATTAGAGATTCTTCTATTTGATTTTTTTCCTGCTGTTCCTCCTCATTTGACCCTTCCTTGTACACCACTAGTAGAGATGCTTGAAGGTGATATCTGTTTCCTTTTGCACAGATACTGCATTTGGCACTGCTGTTTTGCAGCAAGGGCTGATGCATCATTTTAAACCACTTTAGGCAGGTTTAGATGTGCCATCAAAACATGTGCTATCTCAAAGTTGATGTACAGGTAGCAGGGACATGCATGCTGGCATTGATAAGTTGTGGAGATGCAGCTGACAGAGTAGACATCTCAAATGCAGTTTCTGGCACTGCTGTTATTGCCAAAATTTGTTTTTTCACATGAACAGTAGGTTGGAAAGAAGACAAACAGAATCAATGCATCAGTGGAGCTTAGGAGAAAAAAAGATCACTGCAGGAGACATTTATACTCTCCAGAAGAGCAGCTTTGAGAAAATATCCCCACCTTAGAAAAGTGTTTCTCTTCCAAGAGTGATTGAAATGTTGCTTTAAAAAAACAGAAAAAAGAAAAGTATTGAGGATGCTTGAAGTGTAGTGAAACAGCTGATATCTAACAGTCCGAGGGCTGGGTCAAGGAAAGACAGGTCTCGGCAGTCTTAACACCAGCAATACATGAAAAATCTGAAGCCAGCAAACATGACACCACGAGCCTGAACTATCAATGTGAAACAGTTCCTGCCTTCCAGCGAACAACGTGACAGTCAATCCACTTATCTTAAATACTTACTAACACACTGTATAAGAGCCAGATGCTTCACACCTAAGAAAACTGATTGCTGTTTCTTCCTTGTTTATCATCTCAAATGTAAGTTTAACTTTCTAATGCTTATCCAGTGCCGGACCATTGTGTGATGTAACTGATCATCACCTGTTTTGGGTAACAGGCTTTGGTCCTAATCTGGCAGTCAGTTTTTTGGGATTGCCCAGTGCAGGGCGCTGCGCAGAGAGGACCTGCCTGTAGAAGTCTCATTCCCAGACTGCCATTATCTACTTTTTATTTTCTGTATCAGTTTATTTGAAAGGCAGTACTATTTAAAGACAAAAAATGTTCCTCCCAAGCATGTACAAATATAAAACGTACTTCATGATGTCTTGCCTTGCAGTTCCTGCATGTTGCATAAGAATTGCTGTTTAAATTATGGTGATGACCTGGAAGTGGCATGATCATATCTTAAAGAAGAGAGCTAACTTATTTCCCCATAAACATGTGCAGGGCAGCAGGTAATAACTAAAGTTACTAGAAAATGCCCATTTTTCTGCTCTCATGCCTTTTGAGTTGATCTGCAGTGAATTCCCTATAGGCAGAAAATGGCAAGTCCTTAGTGTTAGCTATTGGGAAAACTTAAAACATAAAATAAACCCACCTGTTTTTATGAATTTTGCAAGTATAAAAACGGAGTCTTTATTCAGGCATTTTCCTGTTTCTCTTGGTTACTATCACAGTAGGTGGAAATTTTCTGTTGAAATGGGATGTCTGGATCTCTGGGATCTTTATTGTTATTATTGTCATGTCCTCAGATTGGAGTATTGCTAAATTTAAGGAACTGTAGAACCCAAATTTATTGCTGAGACCCTGTTTGATGATGAAGTAAGTGGCAATGAAATGGCAATGATGGGCATGATGAGAACCTGAGCATGGAAATATAAGGCCTCGCACCATGCAAGAAATCTTTTGAGCATCAAGAATACATTCATAGGCATCATTTCCAGGGTAGGAACCTGCATCCAGTGCCAGCCTCTTCATTTTGCTCTACTCTTCTCCCTTCTAGATGCCTTCGAGAGACAGCAGAAGGACATGTGGACAGGCATGTCGGTTTTCTTTATAATCCAGTTGGCTCATCCTTGTGAGAGTTATCCTGGCCTTCTGCTGCTTGTGGTATAAATGTTTCCTGTAAATTGAGTCACGTGACATCAGCCTTTCTCTGCTCTCAAGATCTTTGGAAGACGTGTGCCCAATCACGATACAGAAAATAATCCCCTTGGCTGAGAATGATTTAATAGAGTATTTGAAAAATGTATTTTCCCTGAGTGTTTCATCAGTTTTCTGTTTTGATAATTGCTGCTGCTTTGAAGTAATGCTCGTGGATGGCATCTGAGTCAAGCCATCAGTCCTGGTGGAACTGAACTTCCCTTTTGACTGTACAATTGATGCTGATGACAGTAATAACACTTTGCACTTCTCTAGGTCAGATTTTCTATAGATTTGCAGAGTCCTTTCCAAACCCGGAAAATCTGGATACAATACAGGAGTTAGGTTAGGCTTGGCACTTGCTGAAGTCTCCAGTGCTTGCTGGTTTCCGTTTGATTGGAGTCAGTTTTGCATTTCACAGGATCTGGGCCATGCAGAGATGCGTGTTGCTGCCGCCTGGGAGCAAGTTCAGGACCCCCAGCTCCTTCTTGCCAGACTCACCGTGTTGCTGGAGCACCCACACTCTGTGGTCCTGCAGTCGGCCAGAAGCTAGTGAGGATCTTCAGGCCGCTTGGGATCAGTGTGCGAAGGGATTAAATGCACGGCCTGATGTCAGTCTGCAGAACTGTAGCACAGCAAGGTGCATGTCAGGCTCTCCCCAAACTGCCCTGCAGCACAAGCCACCCCCACTCCCCTGCTGGGGCACCCCTGCCCTCACGCCTCTGCTGCTTCTGCTGTTCTCAGAAATGCAGCCTGATCAGGTTTTCTACAAGCAGGAGAGGATGCAACTGAATTTATTGCTGCAGGAAAAAAAGGCCAGTGAGTGTCCACAGCCAGGCAAAGAGGGCTATCTCAGGGTGAGAACCACACATGTCAGTCATAAGAGATTTTAATTTCCCCTATCAGCCAGGCTGAATCCTCAGGCAGGGTTTTGCTCAGTCTATAGCAGAGAAGGTTAGCTGGTGCAAATTAATGTGGGTAGCCACAGCACCAAATCCTCTTTGTGTCAACTTGGCTTGCACCAGCATCATGTCATCGTTTATATCTGGTCTCAGGATAAAATATGCTACACTAACAAATATTGCTTGTTCATATACAAATGCTATGAAAAAATTATCTCCCTCCCTGGCATTGCTCTAACCTGGGGAAGTTTAAAAAGAAAAAATAAGACTCGGTACCTCTGCACCACGTCTCATGGTTGAGCCAGACGTCAAGAGCAACGCTAGAGTGTTTCCGAAAAGTACTTTTTGCTGAGGATGAGCATTACAGGCTGATACCTCTGTGACCCGTGAGTATCTGGGACCGGGTGGCCTGGCAAACATTGCGCATTATAAAATAGGTCTGAGAGGGAAGAGCAGCAAACCTGGCAATGGGAAGGGCGGCTGCAGCCTATGCACAGAGCACATGTAGCCTGGGGCAATGCATTATTTAAACCTCTTGCTGCTGTGGACAAAGTGGCTCCTGGTGTTTTTCTGCAAACAGTTTGCTTAATCCCTGGGGAAGGCAGGTTTCTAATTGAGGAGCTGCATGCTGTGTATTCACCCTGAGCTCTGATTTATGTGTGCTGCTATTGGAATACATATTCATGACATTTTTTGCATAAAGCAAATTATTGTTGTGAAAATATATAGAGCAAGAATCCCTTCAATTTGTTACCTCCTGAAGTGTCTCTTGTGATTCAAATGAAATGCAAAGTGGTGGGTTTGGGTTTGCATTAGTCTGTGAGTGAAGGGGGGGTATGTTAGAGTTGTCCTTTTGTGAAATGGATGTGGAGGATTAATAAATGCTGATAGACCTTGTCCTTCGTACTTGGTTGTATCCCCAGATCGCTCTGCAGCTTCTATCAATGTGTGACATTGGTTATATTATTATTGGTTATATTATAGTAACCGATAAGGTTATGTAATACATTTTGCTGATTCCATGGCATATGTATAGCATGGGTTAATGTAGCTCCAAATGTACCTGCAGCCAGCTTCACTGTCCCCACACTGTCCCTCAAAAATGTCACCAGTTTCTGTATGTTTGTTGGAACATGTTGTAGTGTTTGTGTGGTGCCGGGGCTTCGGGGTTACCACTGAATCCCATAGCCTTTCAAGGTGTTTGTATTAATGTGCTCATCCTACAGCTGTAAAGATTTCATGCACTTACAAGGTATCAAAGTCTTCTGGCAATTCATAACCAGAAAAGGTAGATGAAATTGTTGTCTGAACTGGGTAAATTGCTTCATGTGAGTTGTTCGCCCAGCCCTGGCACTGGCCACCGTGTCATCCAAGAAGAGTTACTGGGATTTGGGCAACTTGTGCTGCCTGCCTATGAATAAAAGACCCTTGTCTTTCATCAACACTGCCAGAATCAAGCAAATCAAAGAAACAAAGGAGAGGTGGTGCTTAGCAAGCGTGATGCTGATTTCTGATTAAATGTGAGCTTTTAGCATACTATGTAGATGAGATCTACCATTAAATTAATACACTGTGAACTCTAAATAATTATTTGAAGGGGAAAAAAAAGGAGCTTCAAATAATGGATTACTTGCCAGCATGCTGAGTGTTTCCTGAATGGAAGACAGGTTGCTACTGCTTCTCTCCTGGAGAGAAAAATACTTTGAAAAAGACTGTGCCTGGGTCTGTCTTGTGCAAATTCAACCTTCTTTTCTTTTCCATTTGAATTATAAAATGTTTCTGTTTGTTTTATACAACCATTCGATTGGCTTTGAGAAGGAACATGATGTTATTTACTGTGCTTTAGCCTTGTACTTTAATCTGTTTTTTAGTAGCAGAACAAATTAACTGCTTTCTCCATCTCTAGTAGAGAGCTCTGGTTCAGAGCCAGCTTAGTCTCAGAACAAAGGATGCTTTTAGTCACTGCGTCTTCCCAAGCTCCTATCTTTAGTGGATTATTTTATTATTCTTCCTCTGATTTGAGATCAAAAGTGGATATATTTAAAGCTATATATTTACAATATACTAGGTGTAAGCCCCTGATAGCTAATGCAGTCTGGCTTTATGCAATTTAGGGCACTGCGCATTACTCCAGATCAAATGCTTTTCCAGAGTAAGTGTTTTCTGATACATGTGAAATCCTTTTAAGTGGTAAATGCTGCACAGACAACCAGATGCAGCAAGTGATCGTTAAAACCAGGAGTTAGCATACTGGTAAATTAGAAAGCTAAAGACAATCCTGAAAGGGGGTCATTTTTTGGAGATTGCATTGTGGTGAGAGGCGTCCTGCAAGCTTAGAAAGAGTGAAAAAGCTGATCTTTCCCGTGGTAGGGAAGACGGTACAACTACTCCTAACACAACTGGGAAAGAGAGGGTAAAAGTTATGATGATGATGAGAATAGTAATAATAGCAGCATGAGCACTAGAGAGAGATGGTTTTTTTGGAAACAGTGGTTTAGGAGGCATCAGAGTCCTCTTCTCTGGGCGAAGCTCCATCAGTCTGGTGTTACAGAGAAGCTCATGGTCTGGGAAATCAGGGAAAGCCTCATCGTCGGTAACCAAATCCTCTCTGTTGTTGAAGATACTATACCAGGAATTTGGAGTAATAGTGGCGAAGAGCTTCAGGTGTTGTAGGTAGCTGGCTTTGGATGAAGCTTTCTAAGCAGATCCGGCTAAGAAGGCATTTCACGTCCTAGTAGCAGTGCAGTGCCCCAAACAGCCATTTTCTTCTGCCACTGGCCAACATTATCACAAAAACTATTATTTCCCACACTGGAAAGCTGCTTAGCGAAACTTTGCCCAGACCTGATTATTTCCCGATTATTTGGAAAAGATTTAAAGAAAGATCATGCTTATAAATTCACTTGAATTTTTTCCCCTGCCACCTTCACAGTGAACACCTAAAACCTCACATAAAGTAGCTGTTTTTTCTCAGTCTTCAATTACAAATCACTGGATATCATGTGCTTTCCCACTTGTCTTGTTCAAATATAGATTGTGCCACACATAGAAAGGCATAATTATTTAAGGCTTGATAAAAAAGAGAATACAAAGCTCTTCGTTTCTCTAGGTACTTCTGTTTTTGGGCTGAATTCAGAAGGAAACTGCTGGAAGTAGAAATCATATTCCCCTGTCCAAACGGATAGGACCTTAATGAAGCTTTTCAGAAGTCAGAATAAACATACTGTAAATTCTTATCCCCATTTTAGTTCACATCCCTTGTCCCAGTTGTAACAGTTTCGTGGCAAAGCCAGACATAAAATTCCTGAAATAAAATCAGGTGCTGTGGGAATTATGTGAAAGAGTTTCACTGAGGAGAGAGGACACTTGGAATATTGTTTTCCTGACTATGAAATGGAAACCACTTTTAGAAAATAAGCCATTTTTCCTACTTAGGAAGAAGAAAGGCGCAATATGTGCTGGCTGGAAGGAAGGGCTGTTTCTGTGCATGCTTCACTGAATTGGCTGCAAAGTTACTTGGAAGAAAACAGTGAAACTTTCTCCGTGTGGAAATGTTTTCACTGGTTTCACACAGCTTCTTGGGTGATGGAAAACTGTGCTGATAATAGATTTCTTGCCTCAAAAGAAAACATAGTACAGAATTTTTATAGGATCTTAAACTCTGTTTTGTTTTAATGTTGCGTTGGTAGTTCTATAGCTCAGGGGACACTGGGATTTCTCAGTGGTCCGTCCTTCACACGACTAATGGAGGTGGGGCCCAGATCCATTTGCCTGCATAGGCCATAACCCTTCCCTTCCAAGTGTCAAATGGTTTCCAGCAGCTCTAAGTCTAATGCAATATTCTCTTTCTGTGTAACAGCCCCAAAACACCCACATGGATATGGATTATTTGGATCGAGCTGTGTAAGGATCACAGTCTTCAGTGCTGAAGGTGTCACCCTGCTTATGTAGGCACCAGGACGAGGGGGACGTTGAGGTGGGATTTGTGGGAGCGTATACTTACTGCAAACATGTCCTAAGCACAGAAGTGCGTGAACACTGAATGGTCTCTTTTCCTCTGAAGAAGGTCCAAATGCAAAGCTGGGAAACCTTCTTCCACACTTTTCCTTCAGCTCAGTTGGCACTGGCTTCTCAGTCAGCCAACCTAGATGGTACCTATTGTCCTCAAATTCCAAACAAAACCAGGGACTTGGAAAAATACTTCTCTTCAAAAATACTTTTGCAGAAATAGCTTTCATGAAATTTTGTATATATATGCACAAGTTCCATCTTGGCACTGTGCTAATAACTATAAGCAGCTATTAGAATTAATTAAAATAGAATACATGGTCTGGGAAATGAAACTCAATTTCACATTCAGTCTTTAGCCTAGTTATTCCGTTATGAACGCAGTAATAAGTGTTGAAAATGCAGGTGAATATCATGCAAATTAAAGGGAGGATAAAGTGTTTTCTAATTTTATCTGGAAAAACACATTAAGGACTGCAGCAGGTCAGCTGGTGTAGTATTAATCACTTCCCAACCCCTGTGGTTGGGCTTTTGGGGCACTTGAGTGGCTGCCTACTTGATCAGGGAAAATAAAGGGATTTTTAGGCATTCTAGGCACCTTGCCCAGCAAAAACAAAAGGTGTCATTAACTGGCTGCTAGTGCCTAGTTTTTCAAACATACTTTTCCTTTAAAACTTTTATTGAAGCAATTTTTTCTTTTTTTCCTCATGTAAAATAATCCACGCAAAGAGCCGAAACATTTGTGCAGTGCGGTTATTCCTTATTATCTTTATGAAGTCTAAACTAGTACAGAAAAATATTGACTTCTTGCACTGAGTTAGCTTGTGGCATTTATTTCTTACTATACAACAGCCAAGAAGTAAGCTTTCTGGCTTTTTCTATTACAATTTTTTTTTCCATCATTTTGTTGTTATGGGTCTGAACTCCTGTTGACACTTAGGCTTAATTTTTGCCAGCAAAGCAGGCACACCCTATTGAGCAACTGAGCTTGTACAGAGAGTGGTCAGTAAAAAAAAAAAAAAAGATCTGGCCTAAATTGTGGGCTCTTGGGTGGGTGCAAGCTGCTGTGGCAGAGGAGATGCAGCCAGCTTGCTGTTTTGATAGTTGGTGTAAATCATTGGATTTGGCATGGAATAAAAATCCTACAGCCCAGCATGGTCCTGGTCAGGCATGAGCTATCTGGAAGGCCACAGGTTTAGTGTGGTGGCTGGGCTGCTTATGGGGACACTGGATGAGGGATAGGAGGTATGGGGCTCCTGTTCATGACCAACCTGACTTTCTTTACCCCCTTAAGCTTTCATCATCTCTAAAATGGCAAGAGGGTGTTGGTGTGCTTGAAGTGTGACCAAGGACAGTGGTTTAGATCACCCAGCTCAGATGCAGAAGATTCTAGTCCCAGTTCCCCAATGCCCTTAAGGCCATGACTGTCCCTGAGCTTGTTGCTTCAAGTGGGGCTGCAGGAATGGGGCTGGATTTGCTGTTTCACTATTTTGTGATGATTCTGCATGTATATGCTCTTAAAATTACCTACCCGCTATTAATTCAGTAGTGTTGCTCACCACTTTGGGTGTGCTACTGCTCCTCCAGTTTTATGGCCTGCATTTTGTTCAGAGGAATGGAGTCGAAGTGCTTCATTCACCCTCCTCTTCCTCCCTCTCTGCAGCAGTGTATCACAGCACAGGACTGAGCCCACAGCCTTCAGATTTTGTTCCTTAGAAAGAGTAAGTAAAAAGTAGGTCAATGCTTTGGCTTCACACTGACCTTGTCTTCCTCAAGCCAACTTGTCTTAAGGGTTTCATCATGTTGGATGAAGTCACATCTAAATGGAGTATTTTTTATTATAGTTGGTTCCAGGATGATGGGGAGGGGGTGTATTGCAGGTATATTTTATTTTATCATTTTTTCATAGACATAATGTTAGTGTAGCTCTTTTACAAACTGAGAATCTAAAGACTTGCTCATGTTTTTGCCATCTTCAGCATTGCCTTCTAAGGGTGCCCTGGATGTTGCTTGATCTCTTCATAACTCAAAAGAAACCCCATAATGACTGTTGAAAAGGGAAAGTTACTGGCTGATTCAGCATGTGTTTCATTGCATCACTCTGACAAAAATATTCTACCTCTAATGCAGCTCTTTCAAATAAAGAAAACTTTCAGCACTTCTTTTTAACTGCAAAGTGGCCAGCAGACAAGACTGAATTATTCCTTGGTATGTTGAAGGCATGGGAGGACTCTGTGTTGAAATCCCTGTGAAGCGTGGCAGGAGCGGGGAGGCTGTGCAAATACATATTTTATATTACGTGTCATATATATCATAGTACATATCTGACATGTTAGGGTCCACCAAGGACTTTGCAGTGGTTGCTGTGGCAGTAGAGTGAGACAGAGAGTTGTTGTCTGAGCTGGTGTTTGCTGGAAATATCCGTTTCAAGATCTGTATTTTTAGGTAGTTATATAAATTTGAATGAAAATCCATGTCGTAACAGATTTTTATGTGTTTAAAGTATGAGCTTGAAAAACCATGGACACTTCAGAATTTAATTTCAAATTCAACTGTGTTAGGTTTAATGGGTTCATATTTATGACTTGTACACGGTCATGAAAGTCGTATCAGCTGACTTTTGAAGAAAATATTGAAGTATTGTGTTACAATTAAATTGTACTGTGTTTTTGTATTCTCCTTTCTGGTTTTCTCTTTTATTCCAAGATATGGGAGTGTTCCTGTGCATAATACTAAGCAAGATACCTTCATGTCCATAGCAGACTATCTCTTGTTTATTTTTTAATAAACCATTTTAATGCTATAAATGATTGCAAATGATACAAAAATGGAAAAAAAAAACAAAACACAACCCAACAACAAAAAATATGAAGATAATCTTTTTCTGATGTTAAAATCCTAATGGGGAAATGAATTTTTGAACAGCAGATTTTCTGAAATTTTCCAGAAACATGATTATTGTTGCTTTGCCTCTGAAGTCAAACAATTTAAAGTGTTGAATTTTTCAGTATTACCAGAAGTTGCATATTCTGTGGAGTGTAACGCCCCTGTGAAGAAGTTAATTTCTGGGCTATTTGGGGCGGTCAGTTATCAGCAAATATTGAAATAAGGAAGGAGGATCTCACCAAACTTTAAGACTTTTTGAAAGCACCAAGTAAAATTAGTTTTACGATCTAAGTTAAATCTTTAATCAACATTCCACATTAAAAAAAGCCACCACACATCTAAAAGGACTTTTGATTAGCAGTCTTGGCGCTGGTGACATAAGTGAAGCAGCAAGAATAAATGGGCCCTGTCTCTTGCTTTACCTTTTCTCTTAATATCACAGCTGATAAGTTTTAAGTACTGGCAGTTAAAATAGGAGACAAAAAGAAAGGAAATGGTTTGTCACAGCAGCAGCAATGTAGCAGTGAGGACCACAGTCCTATTGCTTTCATCAGTAAAGTGTTTCCAGAGTCTGTATTGAAGGCAAAATGATTTGAGAAGAGGACTACTTGAAAAATAGAACAATAAAGAGAATTTAAATATCTGAAGAGAAATTTAAATAAGAAAAGGCGAGGAACCAAATTCAAGCTGTAGCCGTCACAGCAAGGAGTATTTGTCTTCAAGGTTATTTAGGTGTAATCCTAGTCCATCTTGGCAGTTGCGTAACCTCCCGTCACTCTGCTTCCCCACAGTCGTTTTATTTCTCTCACTTGTCACTTTGAAGTTCTCCCTGGTTTGAATACCAGCTTCAGCATTTCCTACTTTTGACGCTTACTCAGACTGGTTTGGACAAAGGTGATAGATTGACAGTGGCCTTTATCTGAAAGCAAAGTATGAATTTTAGTCCACAGAGAATGAGGGTTGCTCTCAGATTTCATTTTGTTTTTTTCACCCTAGTTAATTGTAGGCAGAAATTGATGTGCCTGTCTGGGCAAAGTGGTACAAGAGGCTGCCTTTCAGTTCTTTAATTGAACTATATGCAAGGAACCTTTTGAGCTGCTGCGAATGCAAAGCCTAATTGTATCACACATGAAGGGTTGAGCAACCCCAGCCAGTTGGCTCCATATCTGCCTATGATAGCCCCAGTCCTGCCCAGCAACCACCGCTGTAGTTGTAGTTGTAACATGTGATTGTATACTGGAGCTAAAGGTTATTGCAAAAGTCAGGGCTGCTTTGGCTGGGGGAGAGGTTAGCTGGGGTAGCATTAGCAATTGATGTAAGGGGGAAATAAATACCTTGCATTTCTTTGAAGGTGGCTGATTCTATGGACCAAGTCTTGACTAGCTGAAAATGTCAAAATTTGGGAGTCTGAAGCCAGAAATGCTAAACCATCATGGCTTATTATTGTTCTGTTGTCTTCCTGTTCACAGTTGTAACAAATTCAGAAGGTTAAATTGAAACTACAGGTTTTTCTCCTTCCTAATGATATTCAATACAGTTGAACTTCCCAGCCAGGTCCAGGCTGGTGTTTCATTCCAGGGGCATCATGAATTTTACTGTGTTTGCTGCAAAGCAGGGCTCAAAGCTGTAGAAATACTTTTCTGCAAACTGAATGTTGTCAGTTTGAGCCCCCTGATCAGGAAAAAAAGATTCATTTTTGTGTCCCTTGCGAGCCTTTCCTAGGGAATTTGCCTGTCTGGCTGTGGTTCTTTACATTCCCGTGGGTGTGAGCAGGCACGCTTTCCTGCAGCACAGAGAAGGGCTATAAATAAGCAAAGGGCAATATTTTTCCTTTTTTCTCCTTAATTCCTTCTCCATCCTTGCTTATTCTCTGCAGTAAATGTAACATTTCACCTATTCCAAGTGCATCAGAAAGGTCACTCTGTTGCACAAAACCAGCACTTGAGTTTTGGTTCAGTGTCCAGCTGTTTCAGGCTCCTTCTGTAATTTTGAGTAACGTAACTATTTTGTACTTTGATTCACCATCTTTAAAATGGCAATAAGAAATTTTCTGATGTGCCTTATGCAGCATGTGATCAGCAGAGTATTTGGACACAGTGCTCAGCAAAGCCAGCTTCCAATTAATTACTACTGATTCAAAGAATAAAAAGTGCTTGTTACCCTGAACTGCCCAGTTTCGCAAAGCACTATCAGATGATGATCTGCAAGGTTATTGTAATGTCGTGTAATTGTTACGGGCTTGATAACGTTACTGATACTGTCAGCATGGAGGATCTGGTGAGCTTCCCAGTCCACAGTCCTGGCTGAAGGCCACCGGGGGTGTTGGTTGCACTTTTGCCAAGCTAAACACTGCTCCGGGCTGCCAAGCTCTTAATTCTCCTTTCGCTTCTCTGCAAATCAAGATTCCTGAAAAATACCTTCACTTGAGTCTTCTGTGGCATCTGCAAGACCAAAGGGCCATCAAGAGCATGTTCATGAGACCTCGGGACTGCCACAGGGTGATCAGTGCCATGCACGTATCCTGCTTCAGCCCTGTCGGTGTTACTGCCTGGGCTATTCACTTCCAAGGGGCTGAGGGTGCTGTCTAGATAATAAACTCACAGTGCATTTATAAGATAAATGAGCAGCATATATTTCAGAAAGACCTTGGATATATTTATGTGAGGCTGAGCTTGCAGGTGGGTTTAGAATAAGGATTTTTTGCAGTGCTCAACTGTAGCCTGCACTAAAAGCCATCGTGGGCCATCACCGTGATGGCTGTGCACTGGTGGTGGCTCACTGATGCTGTTGTGTGTGCAGCCTGTGGGTTATTTCCACCTTTTTGTGATTTATTTGCGACATTCATACTGTTATCAGACCAATATTAAAGAAAACAAGAGAAAGTAAGCTTGAGCCACTGTTCCAGCTGCCATTGCCAAGAAGAGGCTGTCAGGGAGAGGGAAGCCTTTACATGGTGAGAAGCAAAATAAAAAAATCAAACTCATGAAGATCGCATTTTCTCATTGACTTTAATTTGCAGAGTCCACGTGGTCGAGTTGATGTGCATGGCAGCTCTGGGAGCCTGTTTGCTGAGCTCAGCAGCAGCACAGTGCTTATTCACGGGCTTCCTATTAATATATGCAATAACTCATCATGGACTAATTAAGCAGCTCAATTTGTAAAAGAGGCATAAGGGAATTGGATACAGGGCATTTGTTTAAAGAGCACAATGCAGTGTTTTGTTTTGGGCAGCCGACCGTTGTGAATCCCGCTGTCTCCTTGACACTGGCAGCAAATCTAGTGAGCACGCCTGTCGGCAGTGTGGGTGTTCTCGGTGTTACACTGTCACTGTGTTTCAGATAACAAATAACTTTTAACTAATATAGAATACCTTTGAGAGCAAGAGGAGACGCTTACTTTCAAGGTGATATGGTACCTTCTAGCCTGGAAGCTGCCAGCTCTGAGTGCTGAAATTCCCGATGCCAATCACGTAGCTGGCCTCGATAAACAATGCAGCCATCTCTGATGCGAGCAGCTCGTCTTTTAAGCAGCTTTAGTAATCCTGCAACTTTGTCAAAGTGAACTGAGCTCAGGTTGCCTGGTTTCAAATGGATCTTGAAGGGGCCGAGATGTCACAATTCAACATGTTTTTTCATATAAAAACTGTCACGGAAGTGGAATTGGTCACAAGTGGTCTAAGTCTTACTCAAAGTCCTCATCTGAAAGGTAGAAGAAACCCTTGGAGGATGTGAAATTGCCGCAGATTTACAAGAGTTTATCTGTTCTTTTTAAAAGAAAAAAAACTTCCAGTGTTTGGGAGTGAAATGGCAGGGGAGAGGCTGGGAGTGGGACCAGCCATGAATAAGGGAAGGATGAAAACAGAGCAGAGACTATAAAGCTGGGATGAAGCTATAGCCCTAATGATGTATTTATTTATTTGGCGGCTCATAGCTTAAGCAGGTGTACTTTTTGCTGGGTTAAAAACTGGCTGGATGGCCGAGCCCAGAGAGTGGTGGTGAATGGAGTTCAATCCAGTTGGTGGCCGGTCACAAGCGGTGTTCCCCAGGGTTCAGTATTGGGGCCAGCCTTGTTTAATGCCTTTATCAAGGATCTGGATGAGGGGATTGAGTGCACCCTCANTGTTCAAAAAACGTGTAGATGTGGCACTCCAGGACATGGTTTAGTAGGCATGTTGGTGTTTGGTTGACGGTTGGACTAGATGATCTCAGAGGTCTTTTCCAACCTTAATCATTCTATTCTATTTATCCAAATTCTTCTGGTTGCTTCTGTCAAAGTAGCAATCCTGGTTGATATGTCTGCTGTGTAGTCTCTCACATGCATTACGTGGGTGTCCTACTGGAAATCACATCTTGTTTACTTCTCTTTAGTAGACAATTAGGGTGAAGTGTTTCCACAATATGGATAAAAGAGTTAGCAAGTAAGAAAGTAAAATTCTCCTTACCAGAGAAGATACTTGGAATGACTGGCAGTCTTAGGTGTGTACCTGCACTGCATGTGGAAAATATTTTGACAGTTCAAACTGAAAACCAGCTTTGGAGTTTGGACTTTTTTTTAGTACACTGATTCTTTTTTTAAAGAACTGTGGTGTGGAACACGGCTTTGATGCTTTAATGGAATCTAGAGAGCTCAATAATATGTTTCAGTTTTGGATAAAAGGAAAAGAGGAAAATTGCTTCTAGCACTTTTATGCTCAAGAAAAACAAAGCCAAAATCATCTCTCTCTGATGTCTTATCTGTAATATTTTATCAGTGTGGTATCAAAGTGTAGCTTTGGTTGAGCTTGCTGAGACTTTTCCGCTCAGAGAGGAGATCCAACAAGACTGGAACATACTTTGAGTTACTTCATATTGTCCTTTCTTTAAAAAAAGGAACAAAAATTAAAGACAGGTCTAGGTGGATAGGTTGATTTTCAGGGATCATCTGCCCGTGGTTCATTGCAACATGCAGGAAGTCAAGCAAAGGTGGCAGGACGCCTGTATGGACGAACAAGGAGCTTCTGGCAAAACTCAAATATAAAAAAACATGCCATGGGTGAAAGCAGATTCAGGTTACCCAGGGGCAAGCCAGACACTATCAAGTGTGTGGGGATGGGACTGGGAAAGCCAGAGCCTACCTGGAGTTGAATCTGGTGAAGGATGTGGAGGGCAACAACAAAAGCTTCTATGGGTCTATCTACAGTGGAGGAAGACCAGGGAAAATGTGGGTCTGCTGCTCAATGGGGTAGGGGACCTGGAAAAGGTTGAGGTCATCAATGCCACCTTCATCTTGGTCAGATTGGTCCTGAAGAACCCCAGGCTCCTCAGACTAGAGAAATCTGGAGCAAGGAAGACTCGCCCCTGGTGGAGGAGGATGTTGGGGAACATATAAACTAACTGGGCATATACAAGTCCGTGCAGCCTGAGAGATGCACCCATAAGAGCTGAGGGAGCTGTCTGATATCACTGTGAGGCCACTTGATTATCTCTGAAAGCTCATGGCAACTGGTAATGGTGCCTGAGAACTGGGAGAGAGCAAATGTGCTGTCTTCAAGAGGAGCAATAAGGAGGATTCAGGCATTACAATCCAAACTGGGCTGCCTAGGGAGGATTGTGGTGGTTCTGTGATTCCCTTGGGCTAAATTAAGGTGAAATGACACCAAATGATCGATTAAATGCTTTATTGGTGATAGAAACAACCTGGACTTGGCAGGCATAATGGTAAGCAACCTGAAGCAGGAAAGCATAACGATAGGCAGTGAGGGGGGGGAGAGACAGACCACCTCCGGTGGTGGGCATGCACCTGGCTTTCTCAGTCATGTGTTTTATAAGCCAGTCTCCGCCTCTCAGTTGCATCAAGTCCATCCCCTTGATGACTTACATGGTTCTTGTTTTAGAAAGTTCTCAATCTTCTGCGCAGGTGTCATTGTGGGGGCTGGTCACGAGGAGTCTTTTGGGTGGTCATGAGCCCCTTCCTGAAATGAACTCTGCATGACCTCTGGCCATATATGGTGAGTTGTGAGGCACATCAGAAATACAGAACTGCGCATCCTCCATCACACCTCACCACACACTCTGTGCCAACTGACTTCTCAATTGTGGTTTGGTGTCCCATGCAGATCTTAACTTGTTTCACCACAATGTTTGAGACATCAACGTTTTGACATCAAGCAACTGCCACAATGTTTGAGACATCAACATAAATTAATTCTTTCAGTTTCTCACACCAGGGAATTACAGGTCAGTCAGCCTCAACTCCATCCCTGAGATCGTATTGGGGCAAGTAATCCTGGAAGCCATTTCTAAGTATGTGAAGGACAAAGAGTCAATTAGGAATAGTCCACATGGATTTACAAAGGAGAAATCATACATGAGCTACCTGATAGCCTTCTGCAATGAGGTGGCTGGCTCAGTGGATGAGGGATAGCAGTAGATGTTTATCTTGACATTAGCAAAGCTTTTGACAGTGTCTCCCATAACATCCTCATTGACAGACTGATGAGGTACAAACTAGAGAAGTGAACAGTGAGGTGCTGGTCTCAGTTGTGATCGGGGGCACCACTCCAGCTAGACCTGGGAGGATTATATATTGTCATGATATGCATATATTTTTTCCAATGCTGGGCTTTCTGAGGGCAAACACATGGAATTGCATGGGGAAGTTGACACAGTCCTTGCCTTGGTTGTGTCTCATCTGTGGTACAGCCCTGCTCAGCAGCAACTTTCAGGTTCACTGAAGGTACCTCGGGAAAGACAGACAATGCTGCTCAGCTCAGCTGGATTGAGTTGTGACAATAAAGACTTTAAAACACCATGGCAGTACACTGGCAAATGAGCATTTATGTAGCACTGAGATTTAATCTTCAAATCCCCCCATTTTCTTTAGCTGATGCTAATTCTGTCCTGTATGATTTTCAGCAAGAAGCCCTATTAACTCAGGCTGTGTACAGCGCCTTCATGAAATTGAACAACAGAAGTTAATCTTTTCCCTTTCATCTCTGTTCCTGTGTTGCTTCTAAGCAATAGCTTTGTAGGTTTTTGCCCTTTTTAGCATGCCAAGCATTTCCACCATCTCTTTATCTTTTTTTTTCCCTTTATGTCCTTATCCTTCTTCTTGAGACAGCCTCATCTGCAGGGACCACTCTGGTGCAGACACAGAACAGCTAGTCTGAGGAGGTTTAAGAAAATAGTTGTCTGAAGATTAAGCAGAGATGGCAAGCAGCTGGCTCTAGTTTTACCTGCTTTTGCTCATTGTTAATTGCCATTGGAGAGAAAAAGGGGTTTTATGTTTCCAGTGATGGGGAGCTGATAACTTGTTTAATCTTAACAATCTCACTCATTCCAGTCTCATGACTCACATTGGAATGGGATAAAAAAATTGTCTGAAAGATCATATGAGATAGCTGCCAAACAGCTTCTTTCTCTGAGCCAAGCTTCTCTCCCTCATTCCCAGGATAAAATGAAGCCAAAGGTGTAAATTGTCACGCCAGCCCCAACCGCTGCAGTCCATAAGCTGTGGGTGTGGGTCAGACATCCCCCGAGATGATTTCTTGCTGGCTCTTTTCATCTGTGGAGCAGCCCCATGCAGGGTGAAGGCACATCAGTCCCTGTTCATGCACCCACCGCCTTTGTCAGGGAGGGGACAGGAGGTTCCCAGCAGGGGCACAGTTTTGCCCCATGCTGGCTCTTGCAATGATCTATATTAATTTTGGAAAATTACTTTAGATCTGAAGCCTTTCTGGCTGGCCCCAGAGTGTGAGCAGGGCTGTGTGTTGGCAGTCGGTGCTTTGGGAACAGGTCGGGTTGCACATGTGTGGACTGTTTCTGCAGCAAGGTGCAGGACGTGTTTGCTCTCCTTTTCCCTCTGCTTTGGAGGTACCCTACTGAAAGGATATGTGGACACTTGCTGCACACAGGTCTTTTCTCCTCCTTTTCTGCTGCTGGTAAAAATTCCTGCTGGAAGTAGCTAAGGAATTTCTTCCCCTTGTTGTAGCCATTTGCAGTTAATTATTTTTATGAAGGAGAAATAATGACTTGCAGATAGCAGCAGCAGAACTCTCCAAGAATGTGCCTTTCATTTTGGATATGCCTTTTTACCATGGTTTAAAGCCAGTAGATTTAGGAGTCGGAATGAAATCACATGAGGCCAAGTGGAGACTGCCAGATGTAATCTGCCCAGCTCCAGATTTTCGATTCCTCCTTCGCTTTGGTGGGCTGTTGTCACAGGAAAGTCTCAGTAAGTGCCCAGTCTGCCCCTGAATTTGCCCTTCTCAACTCTAGACCTCAGCAAGGGGACTTCAGTGGGGTTGTGCTAAGGGAAACCACCCAGTAATGTGAGTCATGGATTAACAGTTCATCCTTTAAGATTTGGAGTTCATTATTCTGTTTTTTCAATCCACTGATTATCCCAGTTCCTACCAGTTCTTGCGATCCTCAAGTGAGTTACCACCTCAGCTTTCACAGATACTTTCTTTCAGTGTTAGCCTGCGTGTTTCCTGCTGTTTTATTTATTTTATTTTATTTTTTTGTGTAGATGAACTCAGGAACTTATCATTTGGCCAGTGGTGGTCATGATCGTGTGAATCTCATCGTGACTGTATTTGTGCAGTGTTGGGTTTGTTCCTGTAGTTACTCTAGGTAAAATAATGCATGTATAAGAGAGACCTCAGGCTGTGTGTGCTGAACAGCATTTGCAGCTCAATTCCTCGGTCTTACGGCAAGCAGAAGTCTCTTCCACGGCACAGTGACACCGTGAGTGGGATTTGTTGTATTTCAGAAGAGTTGGGTAGAAATTAGATATTTAGTCCTAATTAGCCTAACTAGCACTGGAGGGGAGCTGGGTACTCCTGTGGGTGCAATTCATTCTCCAGCGGAGCCCATCCCTCTCCGTTGACAGCAGGGGAAGCCTGGGTGACCAGCAGGGACGAGGTGCCTTTCTTGTGAGCAGCTAACGGCAAACCAAAAGGAATCTTGCTTAAAACTTAGTCCAATAAATCACTGCTTTTGGAAGCAATTCATAAAGAGGAGGTGTGGTTGCAGGGAGGAGGAGGGAGGTGTAGGCTGGATGGTGTCCCCAGCGAGGGTGCTGCTGCAGCGTGTGCTCCCACGTGCATCCTGGGGGAGCACAGCACACACGTGGTCCTGCACGGAGTGGGCTGCACATCCTCGGCCATGGCAGTGTCTACCCTGCAGAAGTGAAGGCCTTATTTTTTTAATCTAATCTCTTTTTTCTGTTTAATAATGACCTAGTAACAACTTGAGCTTCTTTCTGGTGACTAAATATTTTAGTCATTATTCAATGTCTGGTGAGGTTCATAGGAATTTTTTATTGATTTCAATGGGCATTGCCTTAGGCCTAAAATATGCTGCTCCATCCAGGCACACACAGAAGTACACTGGCCTCCAGAGAGCCAAGAGCATGCGGATGCTAACCTCAACCAAAGCTCTTCCTAAATAATCCCATGTATGCATGGGCTGTATAATATCCATTTCACCTGTCTTGAGATGTCATTCTGTGTCTCGCCCCACGTCTGGGCTATCTTTGCAGATGAGAGGGGGACAAGTGCCTTGTGAGGGATGATTCATCCCACCATGATGTCAGTGGGTAGAGCTCTTTGTGGAGATGCCTCTCATTCTGCATGGGTTCAGGAAAAACATAGGTGATGAGCTTGGCTTAGAGATCTTGCTATTAAAAAGCTGGGAGGGGAAGAGATGCTCCCTGCTAAAATCCTTTTTTCCTGCTTTAATGCAAAACCAAATGGAGGACGAAAGACTGGAGCTAAGTAAGAATAGCATAGACTGGCCTTGAATTTCAGGAATGATCTGCCAACAGTGGGACACCATGTGCAAGTAGGCTGGTTGGCTCAATGACTGCTTCAGACTTTGCACAGCAGTGTCTGCAGGGTTAAGGCTCACAGTTTAGGTTAACTCAAATCCAGCACTAGATTAAAGCCGTCATGGCCCTTGCCGCAGTCGTGATTGAGCGGGATGTGCCTTTTGCTTCACAGCTGCAGCACTTTACAGCTCGTGCGTGGAGGTAATTTGTCCATGAGCCCTATACTAACTTGAGCAGAGGGGCAGGCTGCGGTGTGGACTTCAGCCATCCCCTCCCAACTGCTGCCAGATTTCCACTGCATCCTGATCTTCCGGCTTGGGAAGATAAACAGTGTTATTCTTGCTGATGACCAAAAAAAAAAACCTCTGTGAACCGGTTATGAAAGTATTTGACTTGTCAAAAGCTTTTCAATACTTTCTTTCCAGAGCAGGAAGGCAAAAGCAGTAAAAGAATGGTTTTCTTTTCCTTTTTTGGTGTGGAAAAACTTTGGGGTTTGGTTTTCATTTAGAAAATGCAAAAAGGGAAACACTAGCACTATGAACATTAAATACAACAATAGGTTTTGGTGAAAACAAAGCACTTTCAAGAAAAACAGTGACGACAATAGCATTGTCCTAAGTAATTGTTGCTGCTTTTTGGAAGGAGTTAAATACCACTTAACTGTTGATGGACAGATAGTGGTGGGGTGCGACCCCTGACAGCGCATAAATTAATTGCTACCTTTAAACCGTACATTTGCTTAACAGCTGCTATTAGTTCATTTCAAGAGATTTTACAGATCTGGGATTAAAACCAAGTCCCTCTGTCATCATCACGAGATGCCATTGGCAGCATCAAGGCTTCGGCTGCGCTTTGTGCAGTATGTTCGTGACCCAGTAACGTAAGCTCTTAGCACAGATGAGATTAAATCCTGTCTCTCTCCTATGTGTATGGAACTTAAGAGAAATAAAAAGCAGCTGGTGCTAGACTGGCTTGCCACTGACGCTGCTGGCTGAGGGGTTAATTGCTGGCATATGGGTTTGGTGAGGAGTATGCGTAATTAAACACGCTGTGTGTATTCTCCCAGTGCTCCCAGTAAATTGGTGCAATGGCAGGTCAAACCTGAGAAGCTCCATGAGAGCAGGATCTGTGTTGCTGCTCTGGTGCCCTTATCTGTGACTGGTAAGAATGAAAAGATATTTCCAAATTGCAGTATTTTTCATGGAAATGGAGTTCCTGGTACTTGACAAGCTTGACCCAGCTGGGCTGTGGCTCCCTGATAGAATTTCTGCTGTGGACCTCTGTGCCTGCCCAATCCTTGCTGAAGCCAGGCTGGGCTTGGACTCCTGGCCGGCACAGAGTTCAGTGCAAGACCTGGGTTTAGGCAGCGGATTGCCCCAAACACCTTCAGCAAGGTTTTCCTGCAGCAAGAAGGTGTTGGAGAACCAGAGAGTGCGTTGGTCTCTGGGAAGCTGAGCCATCTCTCTGGTGAAGGCATCTATCTCAAAAGTAATTATACAGAGATGAAAACAGTCAGTGACAAGCTCTATACCGGTAGTTTGAGTTCAGATTCTCATTTCATGCCGCAGAAGGATGAGTAATCCTAAATAGCTCTGAAGACATTTAAAAGCACCCAAACCATGACAGACAGAATATAGCAAATGAGAACAAGGTAAGTTATTATATGCTGTGTGAGCATATACAAAGCCCTATTATCACTAGTATACTGATAGACACATTAGCATTGTGTGTGTGTACCTGTAATGTGCTTCTCTGGTGCGGGGCAGGTTTGGTGATCTTTTCTTTCCATGTCAGTGCTGAAGGCTTAGGCAGCCTTAACTCTGAGCTGGGTCAGGTAGTAATGCAAATACATGTGCAGCTGCTCCATCATGGTGCTTTCAGCAAGGAACTGCTTATTCAAAAATGCAGGGGAACCACTCAATGATGGAAGGAGAGTCTTGCTCTCTACCCTCAAACAGAACGCTAAAAATACATAGAAATGTCAAGGAGACAGGAGAACCCCAATCTTTCCCTATTTGGGCTGTCTACAGCAATAAGGAGGATGAGAGAATCCAGGCAGGCTTTTTGTGTGTCTCCAGCATGATGTGTGTAACTGTTCTTAACGATGTACTAGAGCTCACTCATTTACAGGGAAGATCAATGAGCACCTTCTAGCTGAACTAATGAAGCAGAGCTGAGAGGCACTTCTCAAACCTAGAGCTCTCCACGGGCCTTGGAGGAGCAGATCCTTTTGCACCTGAATGCATCTTTCTAATTAAAAAAAATTTTACCTTGGTATTCTGATTGAATCTTAGCCCTGGTAGGTAATGATGGCATTGGCACCTCCCAAGTAAACCGCTTCTGAGTTTGGAGTGTGGGACCACGCTTAAGGCTGATTTAAAGCCTATCAAAATGGATGGAAGTGTTTCCATTTTCCTTTAGGGACTTGGCTCACATTTTACAAGTGTAATTTGAAGTGGAGCCAGAATGTGGCCCAGGCTTCATTTTAGAGGGAGTTTGGTTGAAGGCTTTTAATTGCTTTAAGGTCTGCAGTGACTTTAAGGCTGCACAGTGACTTACAGGTAAAATAAAATAAAATATCTTAACATGCTGGTATGACTTGCAAAACCACGAATAGCATTGGAGCAGCTCTTCTGCATGACCTGCCTAGAGCACAGGGACACATAAAAGGGAACCTCTGCTTAGCCTCCAAGGCTGAAGCAATGGACATTTTTTCCAGCAGGTGGTTTGGAAACATTTGTTGGCAGCAATTTGGGAGCAATCAAGGTGGGATCTTCTGATTTTATGCTCTGTTTCCATCTCTTGTGTTTTTTTGTGTTTATCACTATATTTGTCATTTTAAACTCATACCAAACCCAGGAACGCTGATGAATTAGGCACTAATAACAATTGGTGTTGAAATCTATACAAATGAATGAGAAGTGAGTCATAATGTCATCATGATCTGAAGACACAGTGCTGCTTATGGTCTCTTTTCTTTTCTGTTGTTCACTTTATACATTCCAGTTTCCAAAACTCATTATTTCCGTTTGGGTTTTGAAATGCGTTTCAAAAAAGTCTGAAAAGTTTCCAGAACTGCAGTTTAAAAATGCTCTAGTTGATGAGAATGTTTTGTTTTGCTAAATCTGAAATTTTGCTCCATTCACAGCTTTCATTTTTATTATAATTTATTATGAATTTTGAACTTAATATAAAACCAAAAATACAGGCACTCTCCATTCTGATGAGCTCTAAATGGTGCCTGATAGATTATCTTGAAATGCTACATTTCCTTTTTAGCAGAATTCGAGTGAATCATCATATTCCAAATTTTTAAAGAAAAAGTTTTTAGATGCTTTTGACTCATCTCTGTTTTATGACATGGCCAGACCTTTATATGGTGAGCTCACGGCACGTACCTGTAAGGGAAGAATGTGAGAACAGAGCAGGGCACTTCACATCCATGTCCTTTGTATTCATGGTGTAGTAGAGACTCCCAGAGCAAAGCAGTGCACATGTGCTGTAGAGCTGTTCTTAAAAACATGTCCTGTGCTGTTGCTCTGGGTTTTGTAGACTCTGTCATGCATTTGAAAGGAATAAAATAGAAGTAGCTGCTTCAGCAGAAAAGTTATTAGTGCTGGTGTGCCCTTGAATGGCAAGCCTCGTGTTTAGAGGCAAAAGCTGAAATGAGACATTTTCCATTTTATGATTTTGTCTGTGGAGAAAGTCCTTTTAATCTCAATTTAATGAAAGCTGGCTGAAGATGTGTAAGTGACTGTGAGTGCTTGGAAGAGGCAGGAGTAAAGCTTGAAGTGGGCTCCAGAGCAAGATGAATCTCTTCCTTAGATGAGGCAGAATTTGGAACGTGGCTGGGTAACCACCATACGCTTATTGTTTGTTTGTAAGCACGTGATACTTTAATAAGATAAAAGGCTTCAGAAATATTTCATATACATAGTGGAAAACATGGCAGAATAAATTAGCTCAGTGACAGTTATGTCAGGAGCACCCATCTTTTTCAGTCTCTCAGATGAAAGTAGCTGAGAACAGTCTGGCCTCATTAATTGTTTACTGTTAACAGGTTATGTCTTTCATCCTTCTGCACTGCTGCTAAATGATAAGGATTGCCTTTTCCACAGCACAGCATTTGTCCAGATACAGCATTTTGAACATGTCGGTGACGGAGCTGAGATAAAAGCACCCACCCACCCTACCTGGCTATCAGCAGGCTCTTCTGGGACTTGCTCTTGTCCTTCACCAGAGCCTCGTAAAAGTCCATGAGCCACCAGAAGGCCCTATGCAACAAGTCCCATTGCCCTTCTCATCCCTGGTGTGCCAGCATGTTGTAACAGGTGACTTGCAATATATTTAGGCCAAAAGAGACTAGGAACAAGAATGTCCCTTCCATGGGCCAGAACCATTTCAGAAGCTGTGGTGCCCTGGCCTGAGTTAGATGTATATCTAAACAGCTGTGTACTGGAACTTGGCTATATAGGTGGATAACATCATGAAGAACCTTAAACTTCCTGCTTTTTGACATAATATCTGATGGGAAAACTGTTTTTTCCCCACAAGGTAGGGTGATTAATACAAGCTCTTAATTTCTGATTGTGGAAGCCTGCCTCATTGTCCCCTTGCTGGGAGCTGTCATGAGTACTTGAGAAGCAGCAGCGCTATTACTGTGTTTCTGTCCTGGTCCAAAACAAAGTGCTTGTTGCTCCAGGTATTGATGCCACCAAAGTCCTGTAGATGTGTAGCGTGCGACCCAGCCTGTGAAGTTGTCTTCTGCTAAATTGCTTCACTGTAGAGGCAGAGCATGGCCAAACACAACAGGACTGCCCTGTGATGGTGCAGATGATGCTGTACCATCCCAGCAGCACCCACACCACATGGGCTTCTGTTTGTCCATTTTCTCCCATATATCCTTCATATGGAAACTCTTACTCTTCATCTTCTTCCCATGAAACTACACTGCCCACATATTCTCAGCTGCTCTCTAGAGACAGCTGACGTGGAGGAGCTGTTGTAGCACTGTCTCTGGCATTCATAACACCTCTGAGGTATCCACAGCCAGAGCAGTGTGAACCATGAGGGAATGGGTGGGAACGCACATGGGAGGTGGATGCCATCACATGGGGTAGCCTAAAGCGCAGCCCAATTTTGGCAGACTTGGAAAACAGCAATTTTGACTTAAAGACAAATTTCTACAGTGAGAGTCTGTTTTGTGTGCTGTTGCAGGCTTTTGCTGCAAAACTAGAAATATTCTCCCTGGAAATGTCTGATTAGAATATAATCACCATTTTCATACTTATTGATGGTTTTTGACACTCTCAGTTACAGGGAATGGTAATAGGTTTCTTTCTGTTAGAATAAAATATCTAAGTACGTGTGTTCGTAAGTACATATACATATAAATAAATGAAAACAATGTTTTCATCAATGTGCTTCATTGGGAAGAAAAATTCCTTATGAGCTCTTTTTATGGCTCTCTAATCGCTATTCAGGTGACAATCTGTCTGAAACCAGCGTTGTGGGGTTGTATCACTTCCACCGCAGTTATTTCTAATTGGCAAATCAAGGACAAGAGGAGTCAGGGAAGAACAGATAAGGACTGCGCTCCTGTTATTAAAATGCAATCTCGAAATTCACCTGTGCTGAGTGAAATGTACTGCCACTAGCCAGGCTTGCAGTACCTTTTGGAGGGATTGAGGGCATCATTATTCTACAGAGGCTTTCTTTTTTTTGAGGTCTAAATTAATCAGTGATTTTAAAAAGGGATGTAATATGAAAATAGAAACAAATGGATATGAGGTGATCTTAAACAACTACTATGTGTTTGGGGACTTCAAATTGAAATTCTTAAAATCTATTAAATATTTAGTGAGACTTTTACACATAACAGGACGAGGGAAAGCACAGAAGTGTGATAACCACAGTAATATCAAATGAATAAACAGTATCCTATCAGACTGAACATGTGAAAATGTTACTGTATGTTTTTACTACTATCTCTATTCTGCACATTTCATGCAAAATAAATAAGATTAGTTTCTAAACTTTGTAAATAAATCAATGAACTGAGTCTATGACCTGTTCAGGGGTGTTTTGGTTTGCTTTGATCCAAAGACTTCAGATGAAGCTCCTGCAGCTAAGCTCTAGCACATTTTGGGAAATGACTGTTCTCACCAGCTTCCAGCACAGTTTAATTTACCTGAGATATTTGGCTGTTCAGAAAAACAGCGCTTTTATTGCACATCAGAATTCCTTAAGGTTTATCCTTCAACGCTTGGCAAATGCTTATTTTGCCCAACTCTCTTCTTCTGATTCAGCTTCTATGTTATAACTTTATTGAAATGCTTTAATCAGTTTCAGTAGAGACTGACCTTTAAAAGACTTTGAGGCATGTCTTCCTTGTCCACCAACCTGTTGTTCTTATAGACCTCAGCCACACTTCAGGTCCTTGTGTGCTATTTGCTATGTGGACAAAAAGGACTATATACCCTGATCCATCTCACCTGTGTGAGATCCATCTCACTAGCTGTCTAGTCTAGCAGAATCACACGATGGATTATCCTGTCTCCTCCATGCTCTAAGGAACATAGAAAACATCTCCGACCAGGTTTTTAATCTGGTACCTGTGGACAGTGGCTGTCAAGGAATTATTTTACAGTGTCTGTGAAGAGGGTAAGAAAAAAAAGCTTCTAGTATGCTGTACAGTAATCTAACTTGGAGAAGTTTCTGAAGGGATCTTCTCAACTGGAAAATTTCACAGGACTCAGAGATTAGAAACGTCTGAAAAACACCATAGTAGACATTTAAGTTTAAAATATCCCTGAGAGTCCTACTGTACAAAGTCATTCCTTATATTCCAGTATCCTGAACGGGCCTCAGCTGTGCTTAGACTGCTGTGACACTAGGAACGATCCGCATGTGTTGTGACAGCCTCTCTCCTCGTGAGATGGTATCTCGGTTAGACTACATGAGTTGTAAAAGGAGAGAACAAAGGTAGATAGCACAGAAATAACTTGTCAAGATGGCTCAGTGGAATAACCAAGACAGCGTCTCACACTTTCTCTACCCTAGCCCAGTGGCATCCTCACTGTGACCTCCAAACATCTGTGTTAAGCATCTGCACAGGAATTGTAGAATAATTCAGGCTGGAAGGGGCTTTTGGAGGGCTGTAGTCCACTTCCAGCTCAAAGCTGGCCAAGCTTCAGAGTCAATCAGCTTTCCCAGGAGCTTGCCCAGTCAAGGATAGAGAACAGAGGCTCCACAACCTCTCGTGGTCCCAGTGCTTGATGCTCCTGTTGTGCATCCTGATGGCTGTGGGAGCTGAGCATAGGGAATGCATATTTTCCTGTTCACAGTAATATAAATAGTCTGAAATCAACATAGATGCAGAACCAGAGCTCATTGTGAGGTGCACGCAGGAGCACAGCCACGTGCTTGTAGCCACGTACCCAGCCAGCTGGCACTGTAGGGGCAGAGGGGCTATGGCTCTCCTACCCACCCATCTGCTCCCCAAGATACTTCTTGGACTACCTACTATGTACAGCTGCAGGGGAAAAATAAGGAATTTGGGATATTTCAGGTTTTTCATAAGCACAAATAAATGCCTAAATACCAAATTGGTTGTGTGTCCATGTGTTTTGCTTTTACATAAAGCTCCCACGTGGACCCATCAAGTGCAGCCTTATGCGTGATGATTTACAGCAATTTTGTGTGCGTAGCGTAACCTTCAGCCAGCATTCAGGGCAGTGGCCAGACACCATGACGGTGTGGCAACCCACCTAGCTCTTCCTTCTGGGAAAGATTATCAAAAGGACACCCTGATACAGCAGCTTGTGCCGCCTCTTTTGCAGCACGGCAGCCAGGTAGTGCCAGAGTCACCTGAGGACAGCGCAGAGTTAATGCTTCATTTGAGTCTCAGCCCTGAAATTGCCCTGAAGAGGTGCGATATAATGAGCACAACAGCCAGCCAGTGTTTGCTTCATGAAAAATCATTAGTTGTGATGCTCTGCAAAGTGGTGTCCATGCTGTGACCAGACCCCAAGGTAGGCAGAAAGAAATGAAGGAGATGTATTATGGCTGGGCTTTCGGGAACAGGGGAGCATTGAAACATGCTCCTTGGGAATGGAGTGCCAGCTGTAACAAGCTAATGGAGTCCGCAAGCAGCAGAGTTAGGATTTCAAAACCACTTTCATCTCTGCCCTGGTAGTTTGGTGCCGTGCATCAAAGGAGCAATTTGCGATGTAGGTTATAAGAGGACTTAATGTGAAGCAAGATACTATCTGGGCAGCCATGAAGGACTCATTCCTACCGTAGTGGTGGGATACATGAATATGACTGATGCCCAGCTGGGGGTAGGCAGAGGTGGATGTGGTTGTGCTGGTGAAGGGTTACTGCTGCTCTTCTGGATGTTACTGTCATCTCATATCTCCTAATGGAGCTGTGACCAAAGGTACTCTTGTTCCAGTGGGTTGGGTCACCCTAAACAATGCAATAGTAAATATGTTCTGCCTTCATTGGTTTTCCTTGAATTAGGTTTAGGGAGGACTCATGCAATCACCTTTGCCACCTTTGGAGTATTTTCTTAAGGTACCTTGTGATCCTTTAATTATTATAAATAATCCAAACGTTTAAGTTCACTATGGATAAAGAAAAGTAAGAATTGACCAAGATACGTTTGTCTTTTTCATGCCACCAACACAAGGCCCTTTCTAATGTGGAGGACATAACACCTAGGTGTGCAGATGTGTCCATGACAGCCCTCATCAAAAACATGTGAATTCTTTCTGTATTTGACACAAAGCTATTGCTGGTTAGAGAGAGAGGCTGAAATCCTGGCTCTGGGAGAGACAATGGGAGTCATGCTTCTGATCTC
Organism: Scopus umbretta; assembly: GCA_013400535.1. Classification (NCBI taxonomy): domain Eukaryota; kingdom Metazoa; phylum Chordata; class Aves; order Pelecaniformes; family Scopidae; genus Scopus; species Scopus umbretta. The sequence continues at coordinate 32,665 of VZTL01054583.1, forward strand.
AGGGAGGGCAGGACTTAATATCCAAACAAGGCTTTGATCAAGATTAGATTGTACAGGAGCAGTATTAATACAATTATTAATAAAAATAGGAATGCAGCTCTGTTTGTAAACAGTGCTGTGTATAACAGGAGGACAAAAGCCATTTTGCATCAAACATATTTTTGCTTCCATCCCTTCCAAATCTGTCCCCACTCACTGCACAGCCTCAGTCCTCTTGGCTATTGCTTTTGTGCACTAGCTGAAGGGTTGAATTTCTGGCTGCTGTGAGCAAGTTCAAGCCCTCTGAAGTCAGTAGCCATGCACCCAAAGTATGTCTACGTCAAGGAAATGAGGTGGTCTTTATTAAACCAACCTCTAACAGTGAGTACGAGCCCTGGCTGCCTGCTTTGGAAACTTCTGTGGATGAAAGAGAGAGTGCAGATGGATGGCCACCAAGGTAATTTGATGGTCTAGGTGTGTCTCATGGACAGATCAAGCAGCTGCACCACAGTCATCGCTCTGAATGCTGCCCCCAAAGACAGAGCTTCCAAATTTAAAATCACAGCTCCAGCTCAGTGGCTGTTCTGTCCTGATGGGAAATGTTTCAGGAGTTGGCCAGACTTGAGGGAGTAATGTTCAACAGATGATGGTGCCTACCACTGTTAAGGTGAGCAGCTCTTAATAGGTTATTAATCTTTGAGAGCCTTTGCACAATGCTTTACCTGCACAGGTACCAGAATTTTAACGTTTTGTAGCGAAGGTTGAAGGCTGGCTGTGACAATCAGTTATCAGTGGTTTTGCTGATGATAGCTTTAGAGCCACAGCAATTGCTCAGGCTTTAAACTTTCATCCTTGCTTTGAGTTGCAAAGTATTCATTATTTCAGAGTATGAGACGGCTCTGCTGAAGAGGGGATTTTAACACTGCCAGAGAAAATAAGCAGATGGCAGAGTGAATGGCAAAAATATGACAAGAGCTGCCCTGGTCTCTAACCATCTGGTTTGGACCTTCGTTTAGCATTTCAAACTTGCACCCACTAAGTCCGCCTGCAGCAGTCTTGCTGTTGGGAGGGGGACTGCATTGGGCAGTAGCACGTGACAGCCTGAGGACAAGGATGGCTTACCTCAGTAAAATGGGCAGATACTTTTGCAACTCTAAAACAAAGGCCAGATGACAGCTAGCTTCCAGTTTCACTGCCCTGCCTGAGCTCCCCATAGATCATTAGTAAAGTCAGAGTCAGGTGTCTGTGGCAATGCAGCATCGCTCTTGGTTTTGGCAGGACCAAGAAAACAGGTTTTGCACTGGCTGCCTCCAACTCTTCTGGACATCAGTTCTGAGCATTTCCTCCTGTCTAACCCACAATCAACTAAAATACAGCAATGAAATTTAGAATGGAGCATTTTTCAAAGGAACATAAATACCTGTGGTTCAGACATGTCCCACTGGCTTGGAGTTCCCTCTGCCTCTGCAGCAGCTGGGTGGCAGAGCAGGCTCCAAGCACCAGGCATGGGCAGGACACTTTGAATCTCCTCCTAAGAAGAATAAGATCTAAAATGAACGTAGAGAGCCTTATATAAACCTGACAGTTTGTTTCAACACTGTTGTTCAGAATCCTTTCCAAGCGTAATGAATGAGAAAGACCATGGCAAAAACATCGGAGAGCTTAGGAAACATTGTCAGGTTGGCTTTGAACACTGACAAGGCATAAAATACCTTGTGTGTGTGTGTCTGTGTGTACTTATAGGCATTCACGCCAAATAATAGGCACACACAGACACTGCATACGTTTCCTCCCTCTATATTTGCATGCTCTAGTTTTAAACTCATTAGCTGTTCTTTTTGATGAGTTACTTGAGCAGTTTTCTGCAGAGAGGATAGGCTGAGTCACATTCAATCGTATCCATCTATGAGTATCTATGGAGAAGCTCAGCTTCCTTCCAGCGCCTTCCCCATCACCGCCTGATGAGAGGATATCTATAATTACAGATCACAAAAGCTGCAGTCATGGTGTGCTGGAGTTAAGACGGCTGGAAGGAGCTCAGTGGAGCCAAGGTGCTGTCAGCACAGGAGCTGCTCTATCGTGCGCCTACCTCTCTCTGCATAAATAATTCTGTTTCAGAACTGCCTCTTATGGTTAAAATGATACATGGCACCTTCCCTCCCTATCCTCCTGCCGCTCCCCACATGGAATCGTGTTAGTCCGAAGAACAGTGTATGGATAATTTTTTTCTGAAGGCTTTTTTGCATGAAAAATAGGTCAAAATGTTGTTGAACTATTTATGCTATTTTATTTTTACAGCTTTGACAGAAATGGTAATAGGAAAATGAGATCAAGATGCTTTTGGTACATTACTGGCAATTAAAAAAAAAAAAAAAAAAAAGAGCAACCTCCAGGTAGTTCAGGGTCAAAGCCTGCAGGTAATTTCTGTACTATGAGCATATAAAGCCCAGCAGGTTCTCCTTCTGAAAGGGCTTACAGGTATTGTTGATGCTGCTTTTAAGGCACTTGTCTTTTACGAGTCTGTAATAATCTTTGCATTATACTATTACAACATAATCAGGTCCTTGTCATGCTGCCAAGGCTGATCAGATAACATCGGTGTACTGAGGAATTTTAGTACTAAACTTATTAGGAGAGACCCAGATTTATACCATGATAGCTGCAAACCACTTCAGCACGTAACTGGAGCTTTATGCTCTGCAGGAATGCGGGACTTAGCCATATGGGAGCGGATGATACAAATTTTGGCTCCATCTCCAGCCAAGGCTGGGAGTTCAGGTGTGAGAGCATCTCTCCAGCTTCACCAAGCATTTGCAAGATGTGGATTTAAAAATATTCTGTTCCTTTTTTGGTTTTTTAATAACTTTTGGAAGCACTAAAATGACAAAGCTACAGTCACTCCAGTTGCTGCAGTTTAGTTTTGCAGCATTTAAAATATCAGTCCAGATACAGTGAGAAGTGAAATGCTTCTTTTCAGCAGTTTTTCCGAGCCAAGAGGATGCAGACACTTGTCATTACAGCTAATCCTCCCCGTGCTGTGCTTTGTGATTGGAGTCTTTTAAATGTAGCTTCCCACCAAGCCCATTCTTATGTATCTTATCTGGTGATAAAGTCAAATCAATACCTATTGTAGCCAGGAATGATGCACTATTTAGAACAGGTTGTGTTGCATTTGTTGGAGAAGCACAGCATAAATTTTTCATTGGAAAAGCCTCCAGTTTGAGCAAACACAATTGCAGTGTGTATGTATCATTCTTCTTGAACCGTGGCAGCACAGAGAAATCACTGCTTTCCACTGACATGAAGCTTGCTTTATTCTAGCATCTCCAATATGTCAAATGTTAAACTATTTATGTTCTTTGCTGAGTTAAGAGGGTGAAAATCATGGTTATTACCCAGTATTGCTGTAGGTTGGGATTTGTGGAGTCAATTGTGCACCTGAGTTCCGCTTATATTTGGCATTTTAAGTTGGCCTTTTATAAAAGGAATGAGTTTTGTAGTCTCAGCAGGAAAGCTAAGACATTTGGACACTGATCAATCTGGACATTTCTGTTATTGGTCTGGCACAACATAGAAAGGAACCTGTCCAAAGTGGTATCATCCATAAGGATAAAATGTGAGAGAAGGAATGCCAAAAAAGAAAAATCATTTATTGTTTTAAATGTAGTATTACCCTTTCCTCCCACTTCCATTCTCTGCTTGAATGGACGTGGTCTGAGATGGTCAGGTGAGGACACGTCCATTCAGAAATCATATTTGAAGGAAATGGCACGTGAATACCACACCTGATCTGGCTGCTTGGCCCTGATCCTCTAGGAAAGGGTTTCCGTGGCCTTATGAAAGAGAAAACAAATCTACAGGTTTAGTAACAAAGTTCCTTTTCCCATTTCAGCTGCAGGATGCCGAGTCTCTTTCGCTTCTTCACAGAGGTTTCCAAGATAATTTAGTAGTTGTTCAAGGTGAAGTTGTGTTGAGATTTTCAACAAGAGGAGGGTCTCTGTTGGTCCATCAGTGCAGACATTGTCCCTACCCGCATGGCGTTGCCGCCTTCTGAGATCAATGTCCCAGGGAGTTTGTCCTTCCTTGCACTGAGAAATGCTTCACCATCCAGTTGATCTGGTTGTTGGTCTTGGCTGTGGATACATCACTGTACCTTTGCTGGATCTATAGCAAAATGGCCTCAAAGGTGGTTCATTCACTGCTTTTGTATAAATTCTCACAGCACCAGTCCTCCCTTGATGTGATCTGTGAAAATCCACATACCCAAATTAAAAGGCAATCCTCTTCAAGGAGTGCTGGTGTTCACCTGCAGAGATCATGAATACTGTATTCTGCTACGGTGGAAGTAAAAAGTTCCCAAAGAGAGCTGATTTGTCGTCTTCTTTTTTCCCCTCTGTATGTGGTTTCTTAACTCCATTTCATGTAATTCAACTTAACATTTCTACTAAAGTTCTTGCTGTGATTGTTACATGAGATAGTGGCATTCACAATAGCTTGAAGGAGCACTTCAATGATCATATAGCATATAGCATGTATATATATATATAAAATATAAAATATTATACAGCTTGCTGTGAGTCATGCCAATTTTGATTGTCACCCATAAAGAGGTATCAGCCAATGGCGTGGAGGTACTTATTTACTAATATTTAGATTTAGCAGGCTTGCTGTGGTGCATATCTCTCACCGCTGCTTTACAAGGAACTTGTGCAGGGGAATAAAGGTACTACTGCTAAGTTATACTTGTTGTAAGTACCAAACCATAAGGCTTTCTAGAGGAAGTAAGGCCAACACGCCACCTTTGCTCTGCGCTGAGGATTTTTAAATAACAGGCAGGTACTGCATTACTTCTCTCTTCAAGAGTGATTTTAAGTGTAAGGGGTGGTTGCTACAAAGATGCAGTGTGTTTACCTCTCCTTGCACAAGCCATTGCTGTGGGAATCCTTGATTCTGCTGCCTCGGGGTGAGGAGTTTGGATTGAGCTGCCCTGCCCCATGTCAGCATTGCCTGCTTGAGTCTTGTCTCTGCCATCGCTTTGGGCACAAGGAGTTCCAGAGGTTTTGGGGAGTGAATTCTTCCTCCCATTCCTGACCTCTGTGCTGCTCTGGCATCTCAGGGACCAGGATGTGGCAGTGCAAGCTTGGCCTTGGGGACATCCTCCCATGATGTCCTGCGGCGATGTGGGATGGAGTACAGCCAAAATGGGAACAGAAAGGACAGAAACAGCTTCAGATACATAGCTGGAAATGTATCTGTAAAAGTGTTATTTCTTCTGACAGAAGGAATAATTTGGAGTGATACCATCCCTCAGAACTATACGAGGGAGCCTGTGGAGAAATCATTATTTCTTTGCCTTTTTTTCCGTTTCTTGATTTTATTATTTAGGTCTTTGTTCTGATACATTCCTTATTATTTTAGCTGCCCTGGGTAATTGTGTTTTTCCCTTAGCTTAGGAAGTTACTTTTAAAAGAAAGGGGGGGGGGGGCAAAGATAAGGCAAAGCTATTAAATGGGAAATCTATTGCTAATTAAGGCACGGTTTTGCTAATCACCTTAGAAATGAAGTTATCAGCTGAAAAAGCCTGGAGTTTGTGTAATGAAAGTTAGGAGCCCTTTTTTCCGCCCCCCTGTTTCCTTCTGTCACAATACATTCAGAGATTAAAAGTTTACCTTGCAGACTCATCTTGACACCATTAGACATGATGTCTCTTTGCATTAACTGCAGGCGGGCTCGAGCTATTCTAGGATATATTTCAGGCTGAATAGTTAAAATTTGGCGAAGTTATAAGCAACTAAAGTCAGAATCCTTTAATGGGAGCTATCAGTGTTCATCATGGATGTCACGCCGCACTCCAGCTAGAATACCACATCCAGGACCCAAGGTAGTTACTGTCACTTTGTTGTTGTTGTTGTTATTATTATTATTATTATTATTATTATTATTATTATTATTATTATTATTATTATTATTATTGTTACTATTATTATTATTCCCAAGGATGAGGAGGAAGCACAGCATTATATAAGGCAGTAGCCCAGGGGCAGAAAAAATATGGGTTTTAATCTGGAGATGCTGATGGATGAGAGGAGAAGGTGTTGTGCAGGGGCAGGGCACCATCCTGGCACTCCGCAGACTGGAAAGGGGCTAGGAACCTGCCCCAGTGTTGCCTCTTGTCTTGCAGATGTCCTTCTCTCTTTTTCTGATGTTGGCTTTCTTTGTGCAAAAAAGCAGATGGTGAGCCCAAACTCCCTCATACAACTTGCAGCCACGTGAAGAGAAGCGTGACATAGAAGTTATTCTGCCATCCTTGATATATATGCATTAAAACCTCTGTTTTCAAAGTTAAGTTTTTTGCCTGTTCATCTGCTAGAGCTGCAGCCGTGCCTTCCCCTGTGTATGTCCTTTGGCTGCTCAGTGGGTGCTGGCTAGACATCAATGCTGCTGCACCTGCGCCGAAGGGAGGGAGCTGCAAGGGGCCCCCTCTCCATGGGGTGAGCAGAGGGGGACAGCACGCGGTGGAGGAAGCAGCTCTGACCTTCCAGAGAGGATGGGGTGGGACAAGGCAGCAGCCCCCTGTGCTCGGCAGCATCCTGCTGCTTGCCCCAACTGGTATCCAAATATATCTTCTGGGTTGCTCCTCCAAGCAAACCAGACCTGTGAAGCACTTATAGCACCAGCACTGCCAGCCCCAAGGCATGAGCTTGGCCAACCACTCCAACACATATTTCTAGCCTCGCTCAACTGGGGAGCGTGGACGATGTCCCAAATCCAGTGTGGCACAGGACAGGCTTTCAGCACCCTCCTGGGTGATGGATCCTCCTCTGGGTCACCCTTTTCTGCCTGTCTGGCTCCTTTGACATTAGGCAGATTGCAAAAGCTCTTTTGTTTAAATAACACTCCTTGAGAGTAATTGTTGTATCTGACAGACAGGAGCAAAGCAAATTGATAGCTGCCGTATATTTTTGAGGGTAAAGGGGATCATGGACAGTAATTGTTCTTAACTGCTGTCCTGGTTTCAGCTGGGATAGAGTTACTTTTCTTCTTAGTAGCTGCTATAGTGCTGTGTTTTGGACTTAGCATGAGAACAATGCTGATAACACACTGATGTTTTAGTTGTTGCTAACCAGTGTTTACACCAGTCAAGGACTTTTCAGCTTCCCATGCTCTGCCAGGTGCACAAGAAGCTGGGAGGGGGCACAGCCAGGACAGCTGACCCAAACTGGCCACAGGGCTATTCCGTACCATATGGCATCACGCTCAGTATAGAAACTGGGGGGAGTTGGCTGGGGGGGCAGCAATTGCTGCTCGGGGACGGGCTGGGCATGGGTCAGCAGGTGGTGAGCAATTGCATTGTGCATCACTTGTTTTGTGTATTCTTTTATCATTATTATTTTCTCTTTCTCTGCTGTCCTATTAAACTGCCTTTATCTCAACCCACGGATTTTACCATTTTTTTTTTTCCTGATTCTCTCCCCCATCCCTCTGGGAGGGGGGAAAGGTGAGCGAGTAGCTGCATGGTGCTTAGTTGCTGACTGGGGTTAAACCACGACAACTGCTTTAACACTTTGAAAATTGTTTCTGTGGCTGTTGCAATGAGCTGGTCAAGCAAAATTGGGATTTCTCACTGTCTCTATTACATGGACAAAGGACCATTGGTATGCTGTGTTTTGTGAGCAGTCTTCCATTCTCCCTCTGTTACATGGAGTGCAGTAACCATAGGGGACATGCATTTCCCCAGGCAATGCCAGGGTGTCTCCTTCCTCGGCTTGCTTGCAGTCCCGTCTAACAAACCTCATCACCGCTGTTTTCCAGGATGCTCCCAAATGCTACATTTTCTCATGTCCTAGCTGTCATTAGGAATGACGTATAGAGGGCTCCAAAAGAGCAAAGTAAACACAACTCTGATTTTGCAAATGGAGACCGGAAGGCAGATGGCAGAGGAGATGCTGATGTCTTGGCTGGGAGGTAGAGGAATATGTTGCTCTTGAATATTGCTAAGTACTTGCATGCCCACACTAAGATGCAGGTACACGTGCACAAGAGAGGTGCCTGGACCTCCCTTGTAGCTCTGCTGCAGTATTGCGTCATACTGAATCTGCTCCCCATTTGGGGTTATTCCCAGTGCAGGTCACTGAGATGCTAGCTGTTTCACCAATGCTTTTGCATAGCCGTGACACCTTCGTGCTTCTGGAAAGCAAAGCTGGGACATCCCATCACTGGAGCAAGGTGATGCAGTCTTGTGCTAAACAAAGTTTGCCTCCCACATGTGCAAACACTTCTAGAAGGTAGGTGGCTGATGCAGTTTCAGCCACACTCAGATGTTTCACTGCTTCAGAGGAATTGCTGCTTTTCCCTGCTGAATTCTTCGGACAGTCACATTTTGCTTGGAAAATAATTGCGAGTGTATTACCCATCAGCTTTCTGAAAAACAGATCAAAGATCTCTGGGTGATGGATTTGTTTTCTGTTTGTTTCTCTGGGATTTCTTCACTAGAATTTAGTGTTCACTGGTTATTTATAAATCCAAGAATCTTTCTGTACGTTTGATTACTCCTGTGTGTAGACTGATGGAGAAGTTACTGAGTCACCGTCATTTACTGGGGGATGCTTCTATTTTTAATTCTGTGTCTCTTTATGGGTGGATGAATGGCAAGCTAATAGTCATGTTGAAATTTGAATGTCAGAAAATAAGGGAGAAACTTGAAACTCGCTCATCATGTTTAACCTGCTGTGTTACATACTCTTATCTTGAGTCTTTAAACATGCCTTTACATCCCGTACATGCATATTTTATAAAATGAAGTGATCATGATTTCATCCTTTGTAGGAAGCAATATAAAAGACTCTGCCTTGTTAAATAGTCTAAACATGAAGTCATTTGACAATATCTTATTTTTCCAATTGGTCTTAATGTTGTGCTGGCTCTTGATTACCCATCTACTAAGAGATAATTCTTCAAGGAATTAGCAGAAACAACATGCTGGACTGATTGTCCTGTTAATGCTGTTAGTTGCAGTAAATAGAGTATCTTAAGTGATTGTAGGTTTATTTGCTATGAACATAAAAAATCTACTTAATAGGAAGGTTATCTATTTGTTAAAGGTCTTTGGTGGGACAAACGGCTGCTCAATAGGGACGCAAATGAAGGTTCCCAGGGCACCTTGTGCCCTCAGGGTCTGAGTGCCACAGGGGTGGAGTTTCTGCAGGTTGGGAAAGTAGTGCCAGTGAACTCAGCAGAGGTGGCTGCCTCTGGGCATGTGTGCGCAACTGAATGTGGCCTTTGCCTGCAGCATGTAGACACAAGTGGCTGAGAGGCATCAGGGCATCAGCCAGGCAATGACTTCCAGCCTTGCTGGAGGATGGAGAGTCTGCTGGCACCTTTTGGTTGTGGTATCTCACAGCTCATCTCATGGTAGCCCCCAGAGGACAAAGTCTGGGGCCTTTCTCAGGGCCGTTCACTGCTCCACAGTTGTGGTTATTGCAACGATAGAGCATCACACTGAGCTTGTGGGGCAAAGACACCTCATGCTTCGTGGCCATGGAGGATGTCTCCTGGATTGCAGTCCCTGTGCTCTCACCTGTGGACCTGCTCACATGCCTTTTTGCATGTCAGCAGGAACAGAAAGTCCTTGCCGAGCCACATGGGAGCAAGCAACATCTTCATGGGGCCATGGTTTACTCCTCTGTATGCTGGGGACAGTGATGCTGGGTGCGACTTGGCTGTTTCCCATATAATAGTCCTCTTTGCTCTCGTTGTTACCAGCAGAAATGGTTATAAATGCCTTGTAAAAACAGATTTTTTAGTTTGTAATGACAATTTAGGCTTTATTTAGGAGATAGAAGTATGGTCTTTCCTTGCATAAGTGCCTTTTTTGAATTAAATTTTTATTGATCTCTCTGGAACTGGCTTGTGGATACATATACAATGAATGCCCTTTGTCCAGTGCCCAACACTCCTCCTCTCTCAGGTTTTTACAATACGTGCATTTCAAGATAGTTTGTACAGATATTCCAGAAATCTAGGAAAGCTGTCTAGCATAATGCTGTGTGAATTATTCAACTAAAGCACAGAAAGACAATATTGCACCTTTACTGCTAGAGGCAAGATTGCTGGAAAATGACATTTTAATTATCTCACGGTTTTTACATTTTAAAAATAATTATTCTGATCTCAAATCAGGACAAAACTTAACAAATCCCCAAAACTACAAAAACAGGTGGTGCTGGGTTTCTTCCAGGTCTGGCAGTTTTATTCAGCTTTGCAGTTGAACCCAGCAGTTTTGGGAACACCCAAGGGCAGGGCTCAATGCTCCTATTTCACCAAGACATTGAGGAATTAAAGACCTGAGCAGGCAGGAAACACAGGTGGTTTCTGTCAAAATATTGCCTTGGGAATATTCCTTTAAAAAATATGTATTTTTCTTTACCTTGTTCACTTCTTATTTGCTTTGCCAGCATGTGGCCTGTTGCAAAACTTCAAGCAGACCTTGTGGAGTTTGCTGGCCAGAGGTGAGCGTGGTTAAGGCTGGGTAGGAGGGGCAGGCGTGCCCCTCATCTCAGAGGTCAGCTCTGAGTTTGCTCTGGAGGCATGAAATTATATTTGAAAGTGTTCAGAAAGGTCAAATGGCGGAACAGGAGTAAGATGGGGGTTTTTCTATATGTTTATGCACCAGCTAGTAAATGGGACTCTGACTTTTTGATGTGGGCTGCAATATTCTTCAGCAATCCAAGCAAGAACAGCACAAGTAGCAGGATTACCCCAAGGGAAGACCGCTCCCTGCTGTACTGTCCCTTACTTGTGTCACCTGGGTTTGGGAGGTGCACATGCCTTGCGTTGGCTGTGCTGAAACAACTGCTTAGAGATTAAAAAGGGCAGCTGATACAGCCAGGAGGCTCATCATGGTGCAGGGAGAGTGGACTGAGCAAGGTCAGTGAAATTTAGGGAATGCAGATGGAATAAAAGGTGGTGAGCCTGGAAGAGATCCCAGAAACGATGGGTGTTATAACACAACTGTGCAAAATGGTAATGTGGAGCAGACTGCAAAATAGGTGAAAGTGGGATTATTAGGCCTGTTTGGCGTATGTGTTTGTAACAATTGCCTGGTGTCCTGGCTGTGTGTCTTTAGTTTAAGATATATAACTTCTTGGTGAAGTCAAACAGGGAGGGAAGAACCCAGGTATGGCATGTCTTTCTCTGAATTCCCTTTCTGTGTGATAAAAAGATCTCAAATAATTTTAGTAACTTGTAAACTGTGATTTAAGGGAATTTTAAACATCATGTGAAAGAAAAATAATGAACAAATGTTTTCAAGTGGGAGGAATCTGTCCCTGCCATATGTTTCACTGAGTCATCCCTTCTTCAGGAGGAGATCTAGCAATTGTTTCAACCATTCCAGTCACTAATCCATTTTATTTAGTAGCAACATCCCTGTAAACTCAGCACCCAATCCTACAATGCATTGATACCATGTGCTGGATATAGACTTGATCCCTCTAATGTTGACATGTGTTTTGCTCTGGGCACACATTAAATTCTCCCTGCCTGTCTTGCTATTGAGCAAAGGCCAAACCTGGCCATGGGTTTCCACTTGCCAGCTAGATGATGTGATGCTCTGCACTCGCCAGGATATTAGAGAAACCTCAAAGCCTACTACTTCTTGCTCTTTCATTTAAACATGGACCCTTTGCATCACGGCAGAGCCCTGCGCTGACGTTGTGTGTGGTTGCGTTGCAGGTGTGGCTGTGTGGCGGCAGTATGGAGGTCCTGCCCTGCTCCAGGGTGGCTCACATCGAGCGCAAGAAGAAGCCCTACAACAACAACATTGGTTTCTACACAAAGCGCAACGCCCTGCGGGTGGCCGAGGTGTGGATGGATGACTACAAATCACATGTCTACATTGCATGGAACCTGCCGCTGGAGGTACAGCCATTGCAACCTATTCTAAGTCTTCACATTATTGGGTTAAAAAACTTGAATTATAGAGCATTTAGTGCCCCTGGGTGAAGGAGAGCCTTAAATACCCTGGGTCACACCCCCAGCTGTGGAAGTCAGCAGAGCTCCCTCGGCTTTGATGAAGGTGCTGCAAAACCTGCAGACTTTGGAGGAATTCCTACAATTCACATCAACCTTTTTATTTTCATTTCTAAAAACTAAACCTGTATTGTAGTGTTTGTCTCCCCACTGAGTATTTACACAGTGTGAGTTTATGTCATTACACTGCTCTGCAGATGGAGTCTGTCTGTAAAGTCGTTTGGCAGAAGATTATTAATATCAGCATCATTAGCGTATGAGGTTTTTTTCTGCAGCTCGGGCAGGTCCGTGTTGCATGCAGCCGAACTTGGGTTTCCCAGCCTACAGATGCTGGTGGACGGTGTGTAGTCCAGGTGCCTGGGCCGTTTGCTTTCCCAGCATTGGGAAATTTGAGGCTGCCAGTGCTTAGAAACCATGTTCAGAGGTAAAGGATTGGAGGTCAGTGGCTTACAGAAGGAGATACCCTCCCAGCAGCACCATGTGCAAGTGCTCCAGAAACTCTCTCTTTAAATAGCTTTGGTGGTTATATGTATTTCTGCACAGAAATGGTTAGTTTTTCTTAGATCTGAAACACTATTTTTCATGTAAATCCTGCCATGTCACAGCATGGTACATCTTTGGAAAACCATGGGGTCCTGCCAGCAAGTCAATGACCTGACCATGCCCAGGGAACACATCCTGCACGTGGACCTCTCTAGGTGATTCCGTGCACTTCTGTGTAAAGCTCTATAGGCTCCAGGAGGACTTCGTAGGTCCAAGGCTGCTGCTTGGGCTCCAGTCTCCATGCAGGATGTGTCTAATCATGGAACGCAAGAGCATCTCCTGCCTTCCAGCTCTGAACACTGCCCGGAGCGTGCTGGGAGCAGTCCTGGCTGGACCAGTCCTCCCATTTCCTGCCTCTGGTCCTGCCAGAAGGAGAAGGGGCAGTGGGGAGGGGGAGGCAGCGATGCTCTCCAGGTGATAGGTGGGATGAGGACTCAGGGTGCCCTGCAGAACCTCCTGTCACCCGCTCCACTTGCAGTGTACGTAAGCACAAGCACCGAGCTGCTTTGTTCAAGTATGAGGGAAAAATGTTGCCACAAGTAGCCAGACCCTGTGTGAGCAGTTATTTACGGCCACCCTTTTGGTGCTAAAAATAAACATGAAATATTCATACCTTGCAGATCACACCCCTGCAAAGAGTTGCTGCAGTCCTGATCCTGCTGTGGCAGCATCCGCGGCTGGCAGCACTGTGCTCCAGGGCATTTTGAAAAACATTAAAACAAAAACATGAGCTGCCACTTTCTGAGGAAAGGTTACATCTGGGGAGAATTACTGGCATTTTAGAGCCACAGTAGTCACAACTTTGTACTGCATTAGAGAACAACAGGTACCTGGGAAGGGTCGATGAGCTGCCTGTGCTGCCAGTTTGTCATCCTGGGGGTAGTGGAGAGTCCTGGATTAGTTTATTATTGAGAAATAGATGAATAGCGATGGAAAGAAATGCTGTTTACCCAGCGAGCTACAGGAGGGCACTGGCTGTGACGAGCACTGCTCCAGGTGTTTGGAGAGGCAGAGAGTTGCCTGCAGGACTGAGTGAGTTCAGGTCTCTCTTAAAAATAGGTTGCAAGATCCAAACGCCCATAGGCAAGGATCATAAATTACTGCAGGTTCAGCCCCGGTCCTCAGGCTGATTCCTTTTTAGAAAGCTCAGGACAGCTTTGGAGCATGGCAAAAAGGGATTAAAATTCATCAGGAAGCTGCAGGTCCTATACGGTTCGGAAGAGGCAGCATCACACAAATCAGCACAGGGTGTGTGTCTGTGGAAAGAGATCCGGGTTACCCTAAAAACAATTTGAGACTTTTGTATAGGTCTTACAAGTAAAATCAAGATTTAATTTTAGAGAAGCCTTGTTTTGTCAGGTGGTATTGTGCAGGGGGCTATGGATATACACTGAATTATTTTGCGATGCCGCTATATTCAAAACCAAGCCAAACCCCATGCACTGAATGTTTCAGGTGCTGACTGGTTTGTGGTCCCGCTTTGCTCTGCGTCCCATCTGACCCACTCAGATTTCAGCCTGTCCTGCCTGTCTATACTGAATCATCTTTTATTTTTTACCTATGAGCTACCAATGTCGTCTTTAAAGCAGAGTGAATAATTCATTAGAAGATCATTACAGGCGTTGTAATGGAAAATTGCTTTCCCAGCTGTATTTAATGATCACTGGAAAAGACAAGAGCAGGAGCTAAAATAGAAAAGAAACCGAGACACCTGTAGGAAGGCGTAAAAGGAGCTGCAATGTGCCTTTGGTTTCCTTCACCTGGCTGCTTCATTAGTTCTCCAAATTCTGTAATGGAATAAAAGGTTAAAGGGGGGGAGCTCTCTTCAGCCCCTTGCTCTTGGCTCCTGTAAGATTATTCCTCTGGGGACAGATATTGTAGCTTTGCTTTTAAATCGGCTCAAGCAGTGGGGTTCCTCTGTGTCTCCAGGGAGACTATTTCACTGCGTAATTGTCCAAATTGTCAAGAGTTTTTTCTGAGGTTCAGCCTCAACTTCTCTTTTCCTGTAATTTTTTATTCTTAGCTATCTTTCTGACTCTATTACATATGAATCTTAAACCTTTCTTTTTTTTTTTTCTTCTTTTCTTCCCCCCCCCCTTATTTTATACCTTTTAACTGTTCTGTTCTCTGCCTTGCCTCTTGCTCTTGGTGAGCAAGGGGAAGGGTTTTGGTGCTAAATGTACAGTCAGGAGTTTGTATTTCCAGGATTCAGCACGTGACTGTCTTTTAAATACTGATGTACAACTGCTCTTAAACTGTTCTGGAAGACCTGTACATCAGTACCTAAACAGGAGGTGAGATCTTTTAAAAATACTTTGTCATTGTGCCCATTGCAAATTCAGTCTTTTTCAGATGCATCCAAAGCCCAGGGAAATCGATTGGAAGACTCAGCTGTGTTAGACTGCACTTCTCATATTTCCTTCAAAACCTTTTCTTCTCTATTAAGGTTCTCTTTTCTAAATTACTTCCCAGGACCAAAACATGTCCAGTGTCAGTCTGGTGGCCATTGCAAAGATGCCTTCACAACCTGTGAGAGAAGTACACAGAATCTCCTCCTTACTGTGGCTGTGAAACCCAAGTCTTCCTTCTGACTTCTGTGAGGATGATTTCGGCTTGGACACCCATGCTAAAACTCCCTGGCATGGCCTCTGTGTGGAGTTACTCAGCTGTTGGCAGTTTCCAGGCAGCTTGGAAGTGATATCAAACATCAGTGAAATATGCTGACTTAATTTATTTTTTTTTGAGTATCTATTCAGTGACACACTATGTCTTTATTTTTTAGAACCCAGGTATTGACATTGGGGATGTTTCCGAGAGAAAAGCATTACGGAAGAGCTTGAAGTGTAAAAACTTCCAGTGGTACCTGGACCACGTTTATCCAGAAATGAGAAGATACAACAACACCGTCGCTTATGGCGAGGTAATTAAGGCTGAGCAGTCCCTTAGATCAGACTGGCAATATTTACAGCTGGTGAGTCTCTGATGAGAAATAGCCTCAAAAGAGAGGAATGTGAATCAAAACCTACTATTTGTGCATAATTTTATCAATTTCACATATGTTCACAGTTTCTTCTAAAAAAACCTATTTTGGGATTTATTTCTGATCTTGGAGACCATATACAGTAAAATATTTTAATACCTCATTTACTGAATTGACAGAAAATTATCTATATTACCCATTGACTCCATGGATTAAGCAGCTCTATGTGTATTTTTAATACATAGTCGTTTTATAAAACCCTTTGACTTAAACTCAGCCTAATTCCTTACAAGGTCTCTGTGGGATACAGTGCATTGTCACAACAGCTTAAAGACAAGATAAAGTAAGGAGACTTAATGCAATCTCTGATGGCTTTGAGACCATACTGGTAATATAAAAACAGGCATTTATGGGAACTAATAATCCTCTGTTGCAATAGGTCTCATGGAATAGTGGCAATTTGAGAAGCCTCCCTGAAGCACAGCCGAAGCACCCCAGATGGACATTAATTTTAGGAAAGATTTATTATCAGAGTTACTTAATGCCTTCAAGCTAACACACCCCCCCCCCCAAAAGTAGTATTTTCAAAGGCATTGTTGCAGTTGTCCTACATAGGGAGCCTGGAGGGAAGACATCTCTGCGTTAACAGATCGGGAGGCTGGGGTTCAGAGGCCATTTGGCTTTGTAGTATGAACCTACCACTTCCATGCTCCCTCTGAAATGTGTCCTTCAGTACTTGATGGCTGGTTTGCCATCTCTGCATCTCCTGCATCCCCATGATGGTTTGAAGGAGCTCCTTGTGCTAAGTGGACTTTTTTTCCTGCCTTGTTGAGCACTTTGAGATTTTGATGAAATACAAGCAATTCTGCACTGATTTCAGGCTCCTGGCAACATGCTGACGGCAGTCTAAAAATATGTTTGTTACCACCACACATGACCAAATACAAAGAAAACTGTGTTCGAGGAAGTTGGCTCCTTTGAATGGTGATTATTATATAAAAACAGTCATCATTAGGCCCTGTATTTAAAGAAAACATATGGCGCAGTAAACCTTTCTCTGCCTGATTATGCCTGGTGATATAGCACCATATATTCTTTCTGTAGCAAGAGAGGCTAGAGACATTGCTGCACATCCGTTTATTGCTTATCTCTGAAGAGACAGGGCCATATAACTCTGCACTTTTTATTTCTTACAGCTTCGAAACAACAAGGCAAAAGATGTCTGCCTTGACCAGGGCCCGCAGGAGAACCACACAGCAATATTGTACCCGTGCCATGGCTGGGGACCACAGGTGAGGAGTTACTCTGCTGGGACTGTGAGTGCCAGGAGCAGGCAGTACCCGGCAGAGGCTGGATGGGCAGAGCACAGAGTATGGATGTGCAATACGTCTGTTGGCTTCTCGCTCAAATATGTAAGGCCAAGCTTCTTGTTAAAAATATCTCAGATATAAAGGTGCGTTTTCCCAGCTACTCTCAGAGTAGCTATTTTCTGGATTACCATAATCATGCCAGAGCTGCAAGTAAAAGCATAATTTGGAAAAATCTTCCAGACAAGGGTAAATAATGCTGAAAGCAAATACCCAATGAGCAGAGCGTACACAAGCAGAGCATTTTAAGACATTTCCTTTCTCTTTCACCCAGCAGAGTAAAAAGTACCAACTCGGTAAAGAAAACAAACAGTGCTTTTTAACAGATGATAATTAGCCATTTCAGCTTGGCTGGGATTTACCATAGCATTAGTTTTCTAGCACTCCTTTGGCCTCTCCAAAAGTTTTGGAGCAAACCAAAAGCTTCTTGTCCTAATTTTAAGCTTATTCTAGATTAAAAATCATCATTCCAAGATTCACTCTAGATCTCTTATCTTTTAGAGGATTGGTGGATGCGTCAAATACTGAAATTTAGTGATGATGAACTAATTCAGCCTCTTCTGTAATTTTATCTCTTACCATGTTTTAAGAAGAAAGCAGCACAGGAATGCTGCTGGTTCAGTTGCCATAGGGTTGGAACAAAATGAGGTACAACCCTAGCTCTATTGCTGCTGGTGTGTTAAACCAACAGCAGACTCTAAGCTGGACTTTCAGGATCTACATCTCCAGGGATAATTTAACCAGTTCCCCACTAATGTCTCCTGTGTTTTTCTCTTACCTCTGCTCATATCCTCACTTCAGGATTTTGCCTAAATCCTGTGATTTCCATTGTGTTTTTATTTCTGTATGGCTGGTGTTCATAATCTCATCATGCAAATCCCTTAGCACAATGTCCTTCTCCCCTGCAGTCTTTAAGGAGAAAATACAACAAGTTTCCCTTTAGGTCTGGAAGCAGAATGGCCATCTTATGATATATGGGGTTTTCAAGAATTACGATGTGATTTTTAGGTTTTCTTTCATTATCAAAATCATGCCTGACCTCCCTAAAGCCACAGAGTAGCAGAATATGTTCTTCTGGTGTTTTAGCTCTATCCAGTCAGGCCCTGGGTGCTTATCATCAGGATTTGATGTATGTATGACTTTAATCTCCTGCTTATATGTACATTTCCCATGTAAATGCTGTGGCTATCTATATTGGAAATTTAGCCAAGGCAGGGAGGTTGTGGATGACAGGCTCTACTGTCACTGTGCTTGCACAGTGTGTGGTGGCAATAGATGGAAACAGGGACAAACTCCTCTGTGACAAAGCTGTTTCTCCTGTTGCTTTTCTGTTTGTTAAAAAGTCCATGCTCATTGCCAGACTCAGAAATATTTCCCTCTTACCTTCTCTGCATCAGCCACATTTGTACTGAAGGGGTTTTATCTACTAATTTGCTTAGAAACTGAGGTGAAACTGTGCCTAAAAGCCGTCTGAACACCAAGTTTCTAGGCTGAAGCCATTATCCACATTCTCTCAAAAGAAGGAGAGATGTGCTGCAGGAGGAGACCCATGGCACCTACATGGTGGGGTAGGTCCTGCCGTCACTCTCCATTGCCAAAAGGACAAGTCTTACACTGGAAGTTTAACATTGATTTGGGTCAGGTTAGGTGAGACAATCCCATCTCAGCTGTGCCTGGATGCTGAGTTAGGTATGTTTAAAGTATAGACAGAGATTCCTTTTATTTGCAGGACAACAATCTGTCTTTGCATGTTTTAGGGAAGACCTGCCCTCTCACTGTGTGTATTCTGGTCACTGTGCTATGTGGGCTATGTTCTTCCATTACCCAGTAAGGCAGCCCTGGCTTGTCATTCCACCATTTTCTGTCTTGGCATCATGATATTTATTACTCTGGCATTGGCCATGCCTTCCAACAGCTTATTTTAACATCACAACCCAAACCAGAGCTGTTGGTGCTGGCAGGTGACATGGGGTTTAGGCTGAGAACTTCTGGATGGGCAGGATCACATGTCTAAAGCATTGTGAGCACCTAAGTCCTGTTTAAATTACTGCACAACAGCAAACTGCTGTGATGAAGCAGCACAGGAGGTGAAACAGCAATGAGTGAAGACTCAGATCCAGGCCACCTGATACACTCCTGTGTTTGACAGATTTGCTGTGTCATCAAAGGCAAGTTACTGTATCAAACCTTCATCTCAACCCAGAAGTGCATAAATTACTTAGAAGTGTTCAACACCAGTGGTTGAATTCCTGTTCCCAAGAGCTCTGTAAACCTGCCCTGCACCTCTACTCCAGGGTCCCTGGGGTCTCTGTGCAGGTACAGAGAGGGGAAACTTCTGGTTCCTTCCTAATGTTGCAGAAGAAAGCTCAGCACTGTAGTTGCATTCAGTAAGACCAAAACTGTGAAATACAACATAATAAAGACCATCCCATTAAGTGTCTGCAGGTATTTGCATCATAAAACCCTGCCTCTGAAAATTTGTCCCATGAATCGGAAAGGAGAGCAGGGAGAGCAAAAGTGCCCCACCAAACAGTAGGTTTCCCAATATATTTGGGGTAATTTATTTATTGAGCAGGTTCCAATTTAAGCATCAGAGCTTTCCAGTTGAAACAGAAGCTGCTGTGACTGGTTTGCTGGCTCCAGCTGCATTCTAGCCCATGGTGTCTTGCAGCACGTCTTGGATTTGGGTGTCTTTTTTGCATATCCAAATACTGAATACCTGTGTGAATACCAGACATGCATAAACTTGATCTTGAAAACAACTTTCTTTAATCCATTGGACGTTACAGATAATGTCAGTCTAGCTCCTTCACAGTGCTTGTGCAGCCCATACGTGGGAGGAGGTCTTCACAAGAGAGGGAAGTGCCCCAACTGCTGCTTTTCAGGTGGGAAACACAGAGTTCACAGCAAAATCTTGTCGCCATTCCTTAGGGTCTGGGAACATGTGATCCCATTCCTGGTAGCTTTCCTGAGATGAGATCTGATTATTTTTTTTGTCACATCTTAATTATTAGCTCATCAAATCTGGCTGAAAACCTGGAGCATTACTCAGGGCTTAGCAGGACAGGGTGTCAGTTCTTTGTTCAAGACTCAAATATGACTTAAAAAGGTCTCTCTTAATTCTCCATCTGCAAAATGAGCCTCATTGCAATAAGGGCAAGTTGAAGATTGAGATGGAGCGAGTGGGGAGGTAGAGCTGCAAGACACTGCAGCTGTGGCAGCCTTGGTGAGTATCTGGGGATCCAGCAAGCTGAAGGAGATTCATTTTCAGCTAAAAAAAATGTATAGTTCAAGTGATGGGAATGCATAAAGAGCCTGTTCTCACAATATGGCCAGCCTGGGCTTTCTAGGCTCACCAGGACTAAGTAATCCGAAAGCTCATCTGAGCCTGAACTGCAAAATTCAGGAGCCACCTGAGCTCTTAGGAACTGGCCGTGGGAGTCCTTTGGGGTAGACACAAATTTCACTTTGGTTTATCCTTGCCTTTAAATAAAGATCAGTCAACTGTGGCCGATTAAGTCACTGCTAAATATAACCTAGCTGTTGCTTAAATGCACACAATTTTTTTCTTAAACGGCTGGACACCAGGTGCCCACCAAAGCCACTCTATCACCTCCCTCCTCAAGTGGACAGGGGAGAGAAAATGTAACAAAAAGCTCGTGGGTTGAGATAAGGACAGGGAGAGATCACTCACCAATTACCATCACAGGCAAAACAGAGTTGACTTGGGAAATCAGTTTAATTTATTACCAGTCAAATCAGAGTAGGATAATGAGAAATAAAAAAATTAAACCTTAAAACACCTTCCCCCCACCCCTTCCTTCTTTCCAGGCTCAACTTCATTCCTGATTTTCTCTGCCTCCTCCCCCTGAACAGCACAAGGGGATGGGGAATGGGGCTTGTGGTCAGTTTGTCACTCGTCTCTGCCGCTTCTTCCTCAGGGGGAGGACTC
>VZTL01054585.1:0-24454 GCA_013400535.1 Scopus umbretta
GAATTAAGCTAAAACCTGGACAGCATGCTAAAAAGAAAAAGATAGTGGCTGTGGCACTGTTTCACAAAGGGCTGATTCATACTAACCTGGCATTCCTGAGACCACAGACTTTTTGATATGTGGTACATGCTCCCAGCCTCCAAGTAGTGATGAGCTATGGCCAGTGCAGGCAGCGCTATGGTGAGTCTCTGTTTGCCTGGCATCACAGGAGGAAGAAGTTAAAAATTAACAACTCCGAAGTGGACCAGACTGACACCAGCAGTCAGAGAGAGTTCCAGAATAAGGGAATGAGAGTGATGATGAAGAATCACCTGAATTCACCAAGTTCTGGCCCCACAAAGCTGAGCAAATGAAAATCTCACTCTATGCTTCCTGAACTAGAGGAAAGAAGCAGAGATGTGCATTGGGTCAACTGGGCCTGGAGGTCCCTAGAGATCAGAGGAAGTCTTTTGTACACGTGGCAGTGCTACAGTCAGCCCCTTCTCCTATCTCCTTAGGCCAGACCCAGGAAAGGGTAAGGTGAATACAAGGTTTAGTTGAAGGTGGAGTGAGTTAATGAGTTACGATTCACTGTTTCTTCAACAGCAGTGGTGTCATATAGTTGGGCTTTGAAAGCTCACTCTCCTGACAAAATCTTTAGACTTCCAAATAAAAGACTTTTGTGGATGCAAGGGCAACTCAGATCCCTCTCCTCCCAACCATCAATCCATCTCAGCCTGGAATTTAATTAAATATTTAATGAACATAGCAGAAAAAGATGAAATATCGTGTTTAATTTTGAAATCATGCTTTTACTTATTAGACCTTTAAAATACCAATTTGGTTTAAAAAGATAGTATTCCTTTAATTTTCTCAGAAAGACCACAGAACTTAATTAATGAGAAAAAAATGTAATTTTGAAGAGTCGAAGACAGGTAGTTATAGAAAGAATCAAAAAAATTGCTCAAAACACATTGTCTCATGAGCGCACTGAGGTACTAGGAAACTACTCTGAACCAGTCTGCCTGTTGACCAGATAGGGATAAGCCAGAAAGCTTCAGTAAGATGTCTGCTTTATCAATGGGTACTTTTTTCCCCATTATTCACCAAAAAATTGCTGGGAGAAGGGAGAATGCTTTTGTTACAGCAAGCACCATAGAACTTGAATATCCAAGAATGTTAACAAGGGAGATGCTGTAACAAGAGATGAAAAAAAGGGGCTAAAACATGAATTGTTATGAACTGGCACAGCTCCCTTAAAACAAATTGTGCAGCTCTGATAAGTAAAACCAAACTGAGCTCAATGGAGCAATGAGCTATTACCACAGCTAAGAATCTGGCTGAAAATCTTACAAAAGGGTTGAGGAAATGGAGAGTGATATGCTGCACAGTCAGGTGGCAACCAACATTGCATTTGTGAAAAAGCAGCAGGGAATAAAGCAAGAGGAGGTTAGGGAAAAAATGAAATAGCCCAATTCCTTGAGCACTCACTCATGTCAGTGCAGCTATGGTCATCCAGGACAGCCAAGGACTGAATCTAGGGAAAGAGCATTCATCTGGGGCATCCAAGGTTTTGAGGGATAATCTTCCACTCCCAGAAATATAGCTAGAGAAATGTGTATATTTTTAACTTGAGTCAGCCCTGATTAAAGCATAGCTGAAGTTCACCAAAGGTTCAGGAAATCAAACTGGTTGTACAAATCCAAAAAGTAGTTCAGGAATTCACAAGCACAAAGCAACTGCAGTTTGTTCCTGTGTATTGAGGGAGCCTAAGGAGACCTAGTTTAACTTTCCTGTGTGCGCATGCAGTAGGTGCTCACTCTTTCACCTACTCTGAGGAGGCCCCAGCAAAGCATGTGGATGCTGCCACCAGAACAGCTCCTCTACCTGGAGATATAAGGGGACATAAAAATGGTAAAGGGATCAGAGCACCTGTCACATAAGGAGAGGCTGAGAAAGCTAGGATTATTTAGCCTGGAGAAGAGAAAGCTCAGAGGGCTTTTACAAGTATGTATAAATAACTGGTGGGGGAAAAAAGAAGACAGAGACAGAGACTTCTCAGTGGCACTCAGTGGCAGGACAAGAGGCAGTGGGCACAAACTAAGATATAGGAAATTCGATTTAAACAAAGAAAATCCTTTTTCACTAAGGGTGTGATGGGACAGTCCTGAGCAGCCTGCTTTGAGCAGGGATGGTGGACTGTACAATCTCCAGAGATGTCTGCCAACCTCAGGCGCTCTGCAATGCTGTAAAATACCACTCACTGAAATCCAGCTTAGCTACTGCTAGGTTTGCATGGTTTGGAGCAGTCATTTAAGTAAGCCTAAGAGAATTACAGAGTTCCAGTGAAATTAATTAGCAAGTGCTCCTTTGTCTGAATAGATCCCAGGTCATTTTTCCACCTCTTCCAGTGTCCTTTTTTGCCCTGTCACCTCAGGCCTCCTGATAATTATATAACAAGTACACTTCTGGATGAAGTGATTATAGACTGGGAGCTGCAATCACACTCCACACAAATCATATTTTCACCTTTGTATGTGCTGCAGACCTGTGACCTGGTTACAGCGCTGTCACACACATGATGTAAGAACAAAACCTCAGTCAGTACCTCTCAAGCCAGCCAGCCAGCCGCTCTTTACAAAACAAGCAACATACCTGCTCTAATGTCTACTTGAGGGATGTAATTACATGAATATAGGGAGACTGTGTGTCTGGGTGCTTAGTTGTGCACTTATAGTTCAAGTAGAAAAGCCAGAAAAGCACATTATGTATACACACAAGTTGTTGCCTTTTAGGTTAATAGCACTGGGAGCCTACGATCTGGAGTGTCTAGATAAATGTGCACAATTACTTTGTAAAACTGAAAGGGATTCCCTTTATCCGTGTTGAAATTTTCTTTCAAGAATGCTGAGGCTAGAGATACCTGGTTTAATACCTGTGGGAGTGAATGGTAATAGGCCATAGAGTCTACTCTTTATCTTTATGGAATCATTCTCTCAGACTTGAAAAAGCCAAGAGTCACTTGAAAAAAAAGTAATATATTTTCTAGCACAAAGAGCCAGATTTTATCATTTGAAGTATGCAGTTTGCTGGGAGGTGAGTGGTCAGGAATTCCTTGCACTTTATAAAAGGCATCAAGCATAGGTTTACTTCACATTGAATTACAACTACTGAAACTCAGTAATTTCTCATTTTTTTTCCCCAACTTACTCTTTTCCTTACTGTTAGAGCAACTGTGCACTTAATTGTCCACTAGTCAGATCCAAAACCTGCTTCAGAAGAAAGAGACTCAGATCATCTCCTGTCCAGAGAGACTGTCAATAATAGTAAATACCTAATTTGGTGCCATCACAGCACAGACAGCACTGGAGTCTGGAAGCATTCAAACTCATGGTGAACAGAGCTGAATGCAAAAAGACCCTCGTAACATTAACCCTTCAACATGAAGCTGGATATATGGAAAGTGACAGCTGTACTTGTCTAAGAGGGATGCCTACCAGCCAATACAGAAAGGTTAAAGAGAAGCATGATTTCCAATACTTTGTCCAGACTTGCATAAGGAGACAGTGGAATTGGCTGTTAGCAGCAGAAGACTGTGGGCCCGCATGAGGGGGAGCCAGCCTGGAAGAGTACGTGGCGGTGAAACCTCAAGGAAAAATGAATGTAACCTCCCTGCTCTGCAAAATCCTGGGAAACATTAATATTGTGGTATCAATTATAAGTCCCAGGAAATTATTATAGTATTGGTTAAGTATGTGTGAGTTCACATTTGAGATGCTGTATGCCTTTCTGGTCACCTTATAAAAGGAGGATATTATGGAAAGGTAGCAGAGGGCAACAGAGATGACTCAGACACACAGCAGTTTTTAGAAAGGTTAGGTAAACTGAATCTGCATTCTTTACTTAAAAAAAAAAAAAAGAGAGATTATAGGATTTATTAAAGTACTGCAGGCACTTTGTGAGGGAAGAAGAAAAAGCTGCTGTAGCCTACTTGAGCTAGGGTGCATGAATGTCATCAACAAAGAACAGACAATCTAAAAGGACTGAGGAAACACTTCAAGGAATAAATTAGTTGGGAGAGAAATGGAGACATGCTAAATAGAAAGTTGAAACAATATGAGGGCAAAGGAATTATTTAGAAAGGGGAAAAAGTATGGTCTGACAGGATAAGATAACCTTGGGCAGCTCTTTTTAAATAAGGAATAAAATATTAAACCAGCTGGGTTTCTGTAAGTGGTATACTGGAGGTAAAGCATGGTTGGCTGCATAATATGTGATTGTAGGACTCAATGACATGAGCAGTATTAAATGCTACACGATAATCAGTTGACCAAAAGATGTATTTCCCTCTAGATCATGAAAATGGGATTATACCATCAGCACGAAAAATGTGAGAGGGCTGGGAAATGCCACAGATTTCCTGTTTTCTGAGTTTCCTATAAATTAGATGGTCTCACAGGACTAGAAGGGATAACAGTTCTCCAAAATCCATGAATATTACAAACTGCAGGAGGAAATCCCCTGGATATCACAGCATGTCAGGAGGTCTGAAACATTGCTTTTTGGGACTGCCTGCTCTCATGCTGTGCTTCCAGGAATACTGCTGTGGTAGCACAGTTTTTTTCAGGAGTCACGTTCCTCTCATCTTCCTGCGGATGGAGGCACTATGGAGTGAGTTAACACAGGATGTGTCGGAAGGAAGATCTTTCCCAGCTTGATGCAGGCTGATATTTTTGAGCATGCTTTCTCTTATTCTTTTGTTTCCTTGTCTAACCACGTCTCACCAGTACCGTACATGAAAGCCTGTGTGGGGCTACAGCCACAGATGATGTCAAAACTGAGTGTCTCCCAGCAAGATATTCACCATACCCTCATTCATGAATGGCCAGCTCCTAGGTGGAGCTGGGAGGAAGGCTCAGTGCAGCCATAGGGTGGGGATGATACCTAAAGGCAACTTTAGGTCTGCTCTCTGGCCTCTCTAGATGTGGGGCAGGCATGGGAGGGCTCCTGTGTGCTGCCTCTGCCATGCAATAGGGGAGGCTCTCTGCTGGCCCCTGGAGAAATCAGTGCTGGCTGAGGGGTGTGCAGAGCTAGCAGGCACTGCTTTATTTTGAGCCCAGCCATCAGCCAAGCAGGGACCAGTACCATGCCTTGTCCTGCCCGGCAGGCAAGAGCTCTTTCTCCTTGTCTCTCAATTCACAGCAGGTCTCATGCAGCTCTCAGCCACATCATAAGCAGCTCCTGAGACAAGAAAAATTGGCCACTCCTCTCTGAGACCCCTTTTTTAATGACAGTGGTTAGAGAAGTTCCCTTGTGCTTATCCAAGGTGCAGGAAGAGAGTCTAAGTTACAGACAGGCTTTTGTAATGCAAGACCCAAATAGTGAAGGACTCTACTAAATTCATGACACAGCAATGGGTTTATGGCACTACAAGCAAAGAGAGCAGAAACATGCTTTCTAACAGCAGTCTTGGAGCAAGTGATAATCAATCTGGGAACTGCTGAACTTCTCCTATCACTCCCCTAGGTCTTATATACCTGGACACGTGCAAATACACTGTGTGTTTTTCCAACCTCTAATAATGATGATATGAGATCCCCTGTACCTAGGAAAGGCCAAAGATGGTGGAAGCATCTACAGAGAAGGCAAGTAAGGATGAATAGTTCTTTACATCATCCTGGATAAAGAGCCTCAAGAGAGCAATCTCAGTGGCTCAGTTTGTCATACTGAAACAAGTAGGAGCCAACAAGCGGCAGGAGCTGTTGAGCTGCTCGGGCAGTGTTAATTTTTTATGCAGATCTTGGAAATTGTTACCACTTTAGGAAAAACATAACTAAATAAAATGGCTGGGAGGCAAACAGATTTGAGTTTAAACAACATGCATTTAAAATACGAATAATGATCTTGGTAGATTAATCAATCCAAATGTTGGGTTGTTATTTGGGGATTTTTTTTTTCTGCTCTGCAGCTGTATCTTGCTAAGTTATACATTTCTATTTCAAGGCTGTTAATGCTGGAGCAGCTGCAACACTCTCTGGGAATTTTTAAAAATCATGATGAAATTAAAAGCAGAGACATAAAAACAAATCCTTCACAGCTACCCTGGCTGATGGTGTTATAACAGTAACAGTCATCTTCAGTACATCATATTCTTGGCAAATGCTACTTTTAGTTAGTGCAAGTCTTAACAAAACACTGCGTGTGTCTTAATGCATTTTTCTCTTTGCCACCTAGAGCTAGTTATCAGATATTAAGAAATTGTGCTTCATGGCCTCCCTTCAAGAATGTACTTTATCCTTCCCCCCCCACTTTTTAATAGATATGGAATAACTGGCTCACCAAACTGTCAGTTACAGCAGGTTTTGTTTATTTTTTTAAAGAGGTCTAGGTTTCTAAACTGTGCACCTAATTGCATAGAAACAAGAGATATGATTGCAAGCACAAATTAGGTATTTGCATATACAATGATGAAACTGGCCAGTTGTGTACGATAACTTGTTCGTAGGAGCTGAGAGTGTGATTCTGATCTCATAACATTTCATTCAAATACAGGTTTTTAAAAAAAAAAAACAAACAAAACAAACAGATGTTGAGTGACCTGCCCATAAGTACCTATGAAGCATGAGTAAGGTTAGGAATGGAGCACACACCACTGCCCTGTGTCTTCTGTGTTAGGAAAATAAACCATATTTTTACAGAAGTCCTATTCAACTACAGAGCTGTAGGATCGATTGCTTTCAATGGTTGTTTAAGACAAAGAGCTAGGAATTCAAACTTTCACATCACATCAATGCTGTTCAGAGAAAAGAGATGAAAGAACAAGCAAACCTTTCTCCACTGCAAAAGCACTGCCTCAAAACCACCTTTCTTCTAGGGCTTAAAAAGCCTCAACAGGCTCCAAATCCTTCGTAAAACTTGAAGCTCTTCCCTTCTTAATATCTACCAGGCTTTTACCCATGTGGTAATGTGGAAATAGAGCCACTGCCACTGTGAGACACCGTATGCCTAAGACAGGGAATACATTAGCCATTTAGGGCTGAATTTGTAAAACCACCTCCTACTTCAATAGATGCAAACCAAACACAGGTCTCCCTTAGCTATTAAGTCCAGAGACGTGAAAATACAGGCTTGTTGCCTGCACAATAGAAGCCCCAAAACTACAACACACCACAGGATGAGTGCAAGAGAAGTCAGAGTTACTCCATCAACTTTGAGAAACTGGGCCTGTCAGGTAAAAAGATGCTGTGAGCCGAAGGAGGACTCTACAGACTAGAAACAAGCAAAAAAATAGCAATTAGTACTTTACCCCTCCCTTCAGAGACCTCCCCTTTGAGCTGGGAGAATGTAATTTCTCTAAATCTAACAAAGAGCACAACCACAGTAGCAATCCACATGGACTAGGTACCTGCAGGGGTTTCACAGTTCTCCTCCGACATCCATAGGAGTTGCTGTTGGGTTGTGTGAGCCACATCCTGCTGGTTCGGTTCTAGGTAAATGGAGAACATGAGGCCTTAACTAGGGTAAACAGTTATGGGATCCTTGGTAAATGGCAGAGTGGTCCTGATCCAAGGCCTGCCTTTATCTTCCTATACGGCACTGGAAAAATATACCCAGCAGGACCAGGATGGATGTCTTTCCTTCTCAATCTGCTGGGGGTAACAGAGAGGAAGAGGTTACAGAAAGAAGGCTCTTTGCTCACTACAAGAAGGCAGAAGCTGAGAGTGATGGACTCTTGCAGAAGACAGGAAGAAGATGGCTTCTGTCCTCACAAGGTATCATAGAAGTGAAGGGGAAGGGAATCAGTGATACGATTTAGGTGAATAGAAGATGTTAGTATCTTCCATCAGGTGGAATCTAGTATGTATGTCTGAGGCAGGGGAGACAGATGCAGAAAACCATCTCCAGGCCTTGTGCTTTTCTGGAAGGATTTAGGCAGGTGTTTGTTCTCCCATGCAAAGCAGAAAAGATGTTCTTTGGCCTGTAAAAGGCTGAGTCTCTTCCAGGGCTCTGTACCTCTCATCGTGAGGGCACTGCCCCAGCCAGTTTCAAGGGTCTTTTTCATTTTATTGTCTTTTGTGTTTCTTTCTTTTTTTCTTCCTTCGGCAGACTGAGTTTCAGCTGTTTCCCCGTGAATGTTTTCCAGCTTTTTTTGCCTTCTATGGCTGATGACAAAGGAGAGAGTGTGCTGACAAAAACCAGTCCTATCAAAGTACGATAAAGCTCTTGCTGTCTGCCTTTATCACAGATATAAACAGTGTCAGGCACCCAAGATTTAAACAAGTGGCAAAGCTAAAAATAGATGGAACAAATGTGCTTGTTGTTTTGAATTTTAAGAGTTATTTATTACAGATGAAATCTGCTTTGTATTTAATATATGCAGTAGAAAGAGAGGGGGGCTTCTAGGAGACTTGGATGCATTCAGCTCTCGCCCTGCAATTGCAACACAGCTGAGACATGAACCCTGGGCCTGTGAAGACACGTTTATCTGTAACTCATCTCTGACCTCTAAGGGCCCCTTTTCCCGTGGCTGGATCCAAGTGGGTCAGTTCCTGCATCTGCACAGAGTTTCACCGATTTCAATGCCTGGGCAGACCCTGATGCAGGATTCAAATCCTTGTGAATGTCTAAGTCCAGACAGAAGCAGCATACAAGGACCCTGATCTGTCTTTGGAATAAGGGCTCATTCCCATGTCCAGGAGTGCTCAGCTGGACAAGGAGACAGCCTGCTCTCCAATCCACCCCACACAAGTGGTGAAATCCCCTGCAGAGAGAAGGAACCACCCACAGACTGACTGGACTGGTACTTACTGATCTTCCTGAGCCCTGGAGAGCTGGGTCTGCAGCTCACAACCCACACCATATCACTCTGTTTTTTCTGCGCTAAAAACAAGAGTGCTTTCAGGACTGCCTGTGCCAAGGGTAAAAACAGCAGGTCATTCAAACCTGGTTTCAGCTTTCTGGTTCACAGTCTTTGTATCACCCAGACCATTTTCTATCACTTTCTGACCTTGTCTCCCTCTCTGGACACTATGCCTGTTCTTGAGCGTCCATCTCCTGCATTCATCCCCCTGCCAACTCCCTTCAGACACTGACTTGGAAGCGTCAGTACACAGTAAAAACAAGGCCTGCAGCACTCACTGATTGCTGGAACACACAGGCTGTCTAGAAGCTTGTACTGGCACGTTTGTGGGCAGGCAGACACACTCTCAGTCCTCAACAGACACTGAAGAAATGAACTAAAGAAACACTGAGTTCTTCCTGCCTCTGATATTTCTCAGTCCTGGACAACAGCATCACTGGTGGGATTATATAATGGTTTCTAGTTCACACTATGCCCAGTTACACTGTGCAGTTCATTGCCACTCATTATTGGTGGAGATCAAACGTAGAGATGGTGTGAAAAATGGTTGGATATTTTCATGGCAGATACACCCACAGTGGTTTTTAAACACAATGGTTTATACGCTTACAAGGTCACTAACCTATTAACTGCTGAAAAAGTATATAGCAGGGATGGAGTATCCTACACTTTCCCCTTTTCCTATACTTCTTCCCTGAACATCTGCTACTGGACAGTGTCAGAAACAGGCTGCAGAGCTAGGGAGATCTTTGATCTAACGCAGTATGGCCACCACCATGTTCTAAAGGACTGAAAACTCCTATGGTTCCCTTATTCACTCTTGACCCCAGTGCATATCCTTAACTGCTGTCTGGTCTCTGCTACCCAGCTAATGACATCATCCTTTCCTGATTACTGGAGGACTATTCTCTCTTTGATTAAGCATTCTCCATATTAATATCAAACAGCCTTTGGTTTTCTCAAGCAGATTACTGTTTGTGTCACGTTATTCCCTCCCCTCCCCCTCAGATAAAGAAAATAGATAAACAATGACCACCAGTCCAATGAGAATGAAATAGAAGTATTTTAAATATAGCTTGGGGGGGGGGATGGATGACCAAAAAAGAAGAAACCCTACCAGTGAGCTAGCATTTGATATGAACTTGAAATGACTTATGAATTAGAAGATCAAGAGTCTTAAAGGCTGAGACCTATATTTTGGATTTCTACAAAGTTGGGTGAGAAAATTGTAAACATTTTTTGTTGTTGTTCACTCAAAGCAGCTTCAAAAACAGAGCTGAATTTTCTTGAAGAATAAGGAAGAATGTGATAGAGTTTTTTAACCTTTTTTGATTCTCAAGGTAGAGGGAAGATATCTTTTTTATAAAGCAATTAAAATTGTATTTTACAAAGAACTTGCCAGTGTAGGCTAGCTAAAATATGAGTTCTTTGTAATTACAAAGTTCTTTTTACTCATAAAATTTCAAAATGGTTTAACTACCCAGAATCACTTATTATATGCAAGACAGCCAGGTGTTGTTATTATGCATCACTGTCAGATAAACTGAGGTCAAAGAGGCTTCCAGTCATCTTGATTACTTGAATGAATGAGGCAGCAGTGTCATTGGACCTGCTCAGGTAAGAGTTGCTCAGAAATAGACCAAGGCAGTGACAGAATGAGTCAGGAGTCCTAATTCCTGCTCTATTACTCTAACACTTCACTTCCTCCAGTAAAGCTGGAGACATTTCTTTTGCTACCATGGCATCTCACATGAGTTGGGGGAGTGGAGTTGCTGAAGAGGCTTTTTTTTTTCTCTGACAAGTTTTCTAGCAAGTTTAATAAATAGAATTTGAAAGTTTTTTTAATATTCTCCCCTACAGCTGTGTGAATGGCACTGAGCAAGCTGTTATCTGCTGGATTTGCAAGAACATGAGCTAATTTCTGAGCTCCTAAAATACCATCTGATTTCTCTCCCTGATCAAGAGACAACTGTCTACAGCAAAATTTCAGCTGAATTCTTTTGGCAGTTTTCAGCAAAAAACCCAGTCCCAACATACTTGGGGGTGGGAAAGAATGGGGCTTTGGCTTTCAAAGAACAATGCTTCAACAAAACAATTTTCCTGTGGACGGAGTCAGCATTTATGCTGGGGACCGCCCAGCTAGAAAGCAGCTCAGCAGAAAAGGACCTGGGGGTCCTGGTGGACACCAAGTTGACCATGAGCCAGCAACGTGCCCTTGCAGTAAAGAAGGCTAATGGTTTCCTGGGATGCATTAGGTGAAATATTGCCAGCATGTCAAAAGAGGTGATCCTTCCCCTCTACTCAGCACTGGTGAGGCCACACCAGGAATAGTGTGTCCAGTTCTGGGCTCCCTAGTACAAGAGAGACATGGACATACTGGAGAGAGTCCAACAAATGGCCATAAAGTTGATGAAGGGACTGGAGTATCTCTCCTATTAGGAAAGGCTGAGAGAGCTGGAACTGTTAAGCTGTCCTAGTTTCAGCTTANGTATATAAATACTTGAGGGGACCAAAGAGGTCGGAGCCAGGCTTTTTGTAGTGGTACCCAGTGGCAGGACCACAAGCAATGGACACAAACTGAAATACAGGAAGTTCCCTTCGAACATCAGGAAACAATTTTCTACTGCAGGGTGACTGAGCACTGGTACAAGTTACCCAGGGAGCTTGTGGGCTCTCCACCCTTGGAGATACTCAGAAGCTGTCTGGACATGTCCTGGTCCTGGGCAACTGGCTCTAGGTGGCCCTGCTTGAGCAGGGAGTTTGGACCAGATGACCTCCAGAGGTCCCTTTCAACCTCAATCATTCTGTGATTCTCTGATTTTCTGAAAGCATTGACTGTGACAGCAGAGGTAACAGAAGGTTTGGGGTTGGGCCTGCTTTCAGTTACACCAGATGAAAGGCCAGGAGCAGCCAGTGAGCTTCAGGCATACCCTTTCCTTTCTAGCCATATAACCAATACCTTGGAGTGCCAGGTTTGGAGATGGAAGGGCATTTTCCATGCTACTAAGGATATGCTGACTCACACAAGGACCAGATAAAAGATCTATAAAATCAATTCCAATAGGTCAGAACAGATTTTCATGATTGTCCCTTCTTCAATATATGTGCAATAAATCTATGATTCTCCCGCATGGAGGACTGTTTGAAGAGAGGTGGTCCGTAGTTTAGGCATGGAGCAGAAAGCCAGCAGCACTCAGAGATCTCAAGCCTATTTCTAATGGTGACCTTCCACACAGTGCAGTTCCAGACTTTACTTTCTGGGGTATATTGCTTACCCACCCCACTGCATAAGCATTATCTGCTGTGCTCATGGAGGTTTGAACCTGATCTCTGGGAAATTGATGGGACATTTGCCACTGGGTTTGGTAGAACTACAAACAGATTCAAGTTTATTCCTATTCTATGTCCTCTTAGTTCACAGCTGTGCTGCTTTCTGTGCCCTATGTATAGATCAAAAGATACAGGAATGTTTATATGTGCACTAAGTTGTTTCCACAGCATAAAAAGCTTTGCCCACTAGATCTCTTAAGTAACACAGACTCAGATGTGACCTCCTGTAATTTAAATAACTCAGGAATTCAAGTCAGAAACCTCTTTTATATGGTTCAGGGTCTATAAACCCTCTGAAACCTTTCACAGAGAAATCTCATACTATTTCTTTTTTTACAGAGGTTCCACAACAGAAAATAATTACAAGGAACCAGTTGTGGTCCCTCAGAGTTGGTCTCAATAACCAAGTTTCTGTGTTTGAAAAGCAAAAGTTCACTGAAGTAGCAACAACACAGATTGTATCTGTCTCAAGTCTTCACAGGAGCTTATTTTGGTTTCTGAGGCTGCTTTGCTTACAACTTTGTACAGAATTAGCAAGTCACTGATTGAGTTTTAAGCTCTGTCCCCAGATGCACACAGCCATAGGCAGCTCCCAGAGCTTCTGTATTATCTGGGAGTCAGTGGAAGTCACTGGCACAGAACAGACGGCAAAATTTTGGCCTCTGGCCAGCACACAACTGTGAAAGATTCAAACCACTGTACAAACAAAAATGACCCAGTCTAATCCAACAGCACCTTAAAAAGAGCATTATCATGCAAATATCCCAGTATGGCTTGTATAAAAAGCAAATAAACAGCGGAGAAGAAACCAGCTGTGAAATATAGCTGTGGTCTCTCTACCCCCCTCCACAACTGTAAGCACAGCAATAGTAACATTAAGGCCAACACAAGCAATTTGAGTAAAGAAGTAAGCAAAGGTGAGACTTTGTTTGAGGTTTAAGGTATGACTAAAAATCCCAGGAGGAATGCCGCTTTTGAGGAAAGCCTGTCCACTGTGTTGAAAGGCCCAAGCTGCTGGGATCATTTAGGTCAAGCGTTCACAAACATATGAATTCTTGTGTGTGCTTCCAAGTGATCCACACCACCAGAGGCTCACCATAGCTGAATGAAGCATCTGCTTTATAAGCATTTCAGCCAAGTAGAAGGATGTGTGGTGGCCAAGACACCGTTTAGCAGGACTGCCCTCACCCACACCACACCCCACCCCTTGTATGCACATGAGGCCAGCAGAGGAGGAGCTGAAGAGGAGAACAGAGGTTTGCTTGTGAGTGTCTTGTGATGGAGGTCAGAGAATAGGATACAGAGGTGGCAGATTCTGAAATCTCATCTGTAATTTTTCTCTCTTGAAGCACGTGAAGCACAATCCATTCAGCGATAGCTGGGTATCTAATTCCTTTATCCTATAACAAAATAACCTGAACAGCTTTTTGCAAACCATCACAAAAATATAGAGCAACACCCTTTTATTTGCCACACACATTGAAGCATGTTCTACAGGTAGACACGCACAGCAGTTACCATCATCTAGTATAACTAAGGCACAGAGATAGGTTGAGACTTTTCTAACAAGTATACAGTTCCTCTGAATTAAATGTGGGCTCTAAATTCTTATTTAGATGCAAATATAATTGGCCTAATTTTTAAACACATAGGGGTTTTCCTACAACTTCAGTGAAAAAGTTTGTGGTGTTCAGCAGTCTGGATATCTAGGCCCTAAAAATTCAGGTGCTTACTACTCTGGGACCTCCAAAGGACTTAAGCACCTAACTATTTTTGAGGAACCAAGATTGGGATCTTAATTTCAGGTACCAGTTTGACCATGTATCTTACAGACAATCTAAAGAGAACACTTGGCAGGAACTCATTTATCTTCCGGATACCGTTAAAATCAAAGATCAACAAAACTACAAATTCATTTTGAATCAGCATTTCTTTCTATGGTCTACAAGTAACATGATTAAAACTTGCAACTCACATCAAGACTGTATTCAGGCCTGGCAGAGTAAATGTGGATGGGTAGCTCCTGCACTTGTGTGTTCTGACTGCAAAACTATATAGGCAAGTGAGCAGCATGACCCTGCACAGGTATCTGCAGTGCACTGTCACCTAACTTATGGGCACACTTGTGTCTGAATGAACTAGGCATCTACCTGCACCGTGTGTGAGTACCACAAACCCTTCAATCTCACCCTATCAGAACTATGTTAGGGCCCAGGATGGGCAGAGGCTCTGGAAAGACTGTGTAGTCCTGTGCATGGGGCAATGAATTGACTCTCCAGAGGCCTCAATTCTTTTCTTAGAAATGTTATTCGTGTGCTACGTGACCTTTGGAGGATCTCTGTGCTGCTCTGCACTTCTACTTCCCACCCCGCCCCCCCCAGCCTGCTTTCTCTCACTGCAAATTCTTTAGACCAAAAAGTTTCACCTTTTTTTATCCTTCAGTCTCATGCAGGGATGATGAAATACAAAAAATAATAGTAACTGAGAAAAATGAAATAATATAAATTAATTTGTAGTTCATGGATGTTATAATTTTGCCCACGAGGATGAGATGTAGCACCATATTCTTGCAATTGTCTCTTTAAGGTATGTCAGGAAAATGCAAGCCAGGTCTTTGGCTGAATTGCTCTCTATACATTATTAAGAAAAAACCCAAACCCTCAAACAAATCTCACATTGCAGAACCCACATCACTCTCAAAGTTAGTCTGTCTTCCTTGTTTTAGCCTCCCAATGGGATAAAATAAAGTGTCTGTTTGCCAAAGAAAACTTTGACTTCTTGAAGAACCAGCACATGAAAAACAAACCTAAGAGTTTTGATGGCTAGCTTTCCATTTTTCATTGAAAAACCTACCAAAACTCTGGGACCAGCACTGCCCCTTAGTTCCGCGCTTCGTGGCTGCCTGTATATGTCTAGAGAGGCAGATAAAGTGTCATGTGTGTCACTGCTCAAGGAGAGCTGTGGGGTCTTTCTGCGGCTGGGATGGAGCTCAGGTAGGTGTCACTTGGCCGGGCTGGGGCAGGAGTGATGAGCTCAGACCCGGTCTGCCACACGTCCCCTCCAGATGTCAGCACAAGACCATGCAGCTCCCACCCGTGGCCCACTTGGGACACGGCTCACTGTGGCCCTCCTCTCCAGCACTGTGCGGAAGAGCAGGCATCTCTGCTTCCCTCTCTGCTAGATTTGTTTTTCTAATTTCTTTTTACTTGAAGGTCTACCAGCTGCTTTATTACCAGGCTGAGCTTTCCTTGCAGTCTCTCCCTCTTTCCTCCTCCTTCCCTTTTTTTGTTCCTCGAGACAATCACTGTCTCTGGTCCCAGCTGCCACTGCTGATTTTTCATTACAGTTTAATTTAAAACTGGGATTGGAATGGAAATGTCTTTTTGCCATTTGGGGTTTGCAAGGCCTGTGGTTTTATTGCCAAAGGCACAAATGTTAGCTACTACTGTTTTTCCAGAGTACAAGTGTAAGGGGCCTGCCAAAGTGGGGCAGAAGGGTCGGAAAGCTTGTGGGGAACAGTAGGGGGGGAAATAAATCCACTTCACAGAGAGAAAATAACCCAATTCTTTGCTTATGCATTTATGCTGGTACATGTGCTGGTGTGTTAGAAGGAGGTGGGGTTGTAACATGTCTCTGGGCATGGGGTCTATGTAGTGCACTCATGAAGCAGATGTAAAAACAGACCAAATCTCTGCTTGCTTCCTCAGGAGGGAAAAAAACAAAACAGGCTAACTACTTTTCATTTAAAGCTCCCTGGCTCTCTTGCTTTATATAGCAAGCTGAGTGTTATATAGCACCCTGGTCAGTAATAGCACTTCGAGGAAAAAAAAAACAAGGCTGGAGCAAAGGTGTATGAGAAGAAAAGGAGACCTGCTGGTCACTGTCTTCAGTTCACTTTTCCTTGTTTACAACAGAGAGTGGGATGCTACAGACATCACTATAAGCTCTCTCAGGAGGTCAACAGCAAATCTTTCTAAATCAGTGTCCCCCCATGTGTCCCCAGCTGGCAGAGCCTCTGCTGCTCCTGGTTTGCTTTACCCAGGCTCCTCCATTCATCTATAAGGAAATGATCAGAGAAAGAAGAAAGAAGTAGCAGTGTTCCAAGTTCAAAATTAACTTAAGCTGGATGGAAATTTAATCCTTTGTCTCTAGAGATAAATGGAGGAGGATGTTGTGGACAGTTGCAGTCCTCAATTTAAATATTTAGCATCAGCACAGGAAGCTACTGTTTCCAGCATGGCAGATTACAGACGGGAGTGCCTAATCTCTGATCTGTTATGCTAAAAAACAATTATTGTCTCTCCTCCTAGGGAGAGCTTTATCTTTTCCTGGCTACATCATTTCAGATGTCAGACGGAATTTCTGCATTATCTCAGTGGATCATACTGACTCTTCACATGTCCTACATTTCAACCTCCTCCCCCATTGGCCTTGGGCTGCTCTGCATTTGAAGCTTATCTGGTATCGATATGGCATTTCACTGTCAGTCCACCAGCGCGAGAGCACGTGCCACTCTGCAGAGAGGTGCACAGAGCCTGTTCTCCTTTAGCATTTTTCATGTCTCTCTCCACAGCCAGACAGGTTCTTAGTTACATACAAGCAGTTACAATACATTCAGTGGGAAAGCAGAACTTCTGGCCACTTGCAGTTTAGCATCCTTTCCTCCCTTCTCTGCAGGCCTGTAAAGACACTATAGAGCCCTCTGAAATACTGATTCTTCTCCCACACCCAATCAAAGACAGCCATTTCTACACCCTCCTGCAGTGCTGAGTGCTCCTCCAACTCTACTGTTCCCTTGCACTTGGCTGTAATGTATATTGTTCTAAAGATGAGGTTATGCTGGAAGAGCAGAAGATGACATACCCATCAGCTTGCTGAGTTCATGCACCATGCTTGCCATGAGGTTAGATGCACTGAGGGGGTATACTGAGGCAGGGCTGTGTGTGACTAGTAGGGGAGGACAAAACCACTGAATTTGACAGTAGAAGGGACCAATTAAGACTCTTGAGAAAGGAAGAATTATGATCAGAAACAGCAGGAAAAGGTTTTAGCTCTGAAGAAAGCTCAGACAAAAAAGCTGATCCACAAAGATGAACCAAGATGCAATAATAAATGTTGAAAGACATTGTGCCCAGACCCTGATCAACTCTCAAAGATTTCACAGTCAGGTTCAGAAGGAAAGGATCGTTTCCAGAATCACTGCAAATGAACAGGATTTGGCATGAGCACAAATGTGGTAAAGGCTGAACAAAGAAATGCTGAAGACTGTCTTCTTCCACTGACGGTGCATAGCTTTCACTGTCCACTGGCTGTGATCGTCCAGGAAACGTTTTTTCACAGTGGTCTTCCTGTATCCTTGCCAGCCTGCAAATTTCATTTTCAACATCTGTTTTCTTCGCTGTTTCCAAGTTGGGCCTATGTGCCAACGGATAGTGACAGAAGGCTAACAATGGGGGTTATTTAGTCTTGGTGATGCCCTGTTCACATACAGTCAGCCTTGGACAAAGATCTGGCTACTGTCCACTGGAAAACTCAAAAAAACCAAGCCTCAAACACACAAACAAACAAACAGCCAACCAAAGAACAACTTCCCACAGCTTTTCTTCCCCCTCTGTACAAACAGAGTCTGCTGGGGTCACTGAATAATTAAGGAATAGATCAGTTAGCAGAAACTTGGATTAATTGCAATGGTTGACCAAAGGTAAGCTGGCCAAGGGTTTTATTAGAGAAGGGAAACGCTCTCATCTGCCAATTCAGAGAGGGATAGAAATGTCCAGACAGGTTCCATGTTCCTGAGGAACAGCCATGTCTATGAAGGTGTGAAGCGTCTCAGGCACATTAGAAGAAATCATCTATTCCCACAAAGAGTGTTTGAGGCAATATCAAAGCCTACCCCAAACTGGAGAACTGAAAAAAGCATGTCCACCAGAAGATTTCCCAAGGCTCAAATGGAGACACTAGCTCAGGGTTCAAGCTTGCATCGCTCAGTGGTGGCTCGCCATGCCACGTACCCCAGTAGGAAGCTGCATTCAGTTGCTCATGCATTTTGCAGTGTTGTGGGACACATCCTGTGAGACTACACCCACTGTGTCTGGCTTTGGGCCGGTTCCCTGCCTGGGTTTGCTCCTCCATGTTTCACCTCATAGTCTTTCCAGTCAGCTACAACACTGAGTGCTCTGTGTCATTTCAGTGACCTGGTCCTCTGCCTGCCACAGGAGAAACCTGCTCCTTCTACAGTCCCACAGCAGTTCAAAAGGTGTAAATAGACTGCTAATTCCAGCATACTAGGGCAGTCCCTTAACTCTGAGATTCAGCTTTTCTCCCACCACAAATACACTGCTGTTCCTTTGGCCTCAGCTTCTGAGCCATCTTTCCCAATCTGACTGAAGTCACCACATGGCTTTGCCAGGAGGCATGACAAACCTTTGGTGGACCCCTCACAGGACAGCAAGATATGGGAAACCTATACCCAGACCTTCCTCCTATATCACCTGCTGACACAAACTCATGCTGGCCTTGCGATTTCTTATGGAGGACTGTCTCACAGGATTCTCCAGATTTGCCAATCATCGAGGTATCTCTTACCCCCCAGAACTTCTCTTTTCTTTCTCTCTTTCTGTTTGTCTCCCCCCTGACAGAGCTGTAAGCTGCACTTAATTGCCCAGCTCTTTATTACTTATTTCTGGGAAAGCCATACAGGAACAGATAAATCTCCATGGCCAGCTCAAACTGTAATATTGGTGACTCAACAAAATAATACCTCGCACATAAACACCTACAGTTTGCCTTCATACTTTTCTGCTTTCTTCATCTTTCTCATTGACTTTTTTCTGCAGCAGTAACACTTGCATTTCTTGAGCACTTTCCACCTGAAGATCATGTAGAAGGCTACAGACAGAAATGAATGAAGAGTCGGAAGTCAGAAGAAACTGAGAATATGATTATGTGGCAAGCTATCTATTGATACTTTTAAAACTTCTAACATCTATAGAGCCTAAAGGTCCCCCCAAAATGTTGAAGCAGGCTCTGCAAGTGGTGTCAAAGGAACAGCAGCTGTCCTGCTCTTAGCTTCACTGGCTTCTACACTGATGAGCCTTCCTGGGGGAATGTGAGGCAGGTCTGAAGAGCCCGTCTAGTTGCATTTGAGGCTGTGTTAAAAACATGGAAATAGCCAAGGAAGAGACAATCATCTTATGAATGCCAGCATGGAAACTGCATGGATACCAAGAGACAGAGACGCTGCTTCAGCCTGTAGTGGTTTTGTTACCAGTTTGCCTTGGGAGACATTCTTTGTCAGGAGTTCTAGCTCAAAATTCCCCAAAAGTTACTTCTACCAGCCTAAGCCCTTAAAATCACACAATCAAAACCCCCCAGCACATCTGCACTCCATGCAGTCGTTGGGAGAAACATGTTGCTTTTAGTTTTCAGACCAAGCCTACTGATCCTTCTCCTATGCAATGGTAAACAAAATTCCAGTGGTTTGACCTTTCTTGTAGAACTGATGTCAGCACATGAAAACAACAACATTTCTTATCCCTGCTGTTCAGAACACACCTAAAATGAACAGGGAAAAAACAAACCAAGCCCAGCCTCCTCAGGCTTTGTACGGTCCAATACAATGCATATCCATCTCAGTAAGGATTAAACACCAGTGCTATGGCAACTCTGGAACATCTGTTGAAGGCATCACCAAGTTCATCAAATTAATATAAGCTATGTGTACACTGTACAAGAAGCAAGGCACATGGTCTAACTGCAACATATGAATACAACAATATCTAGGAAGACTAAAAGCTTACATCTCCACAAGATGCATTAAAAGGTAAATATTTTCTGAACTATTTCAGATGTCATCTTGCTGAGAAGCTGATTAAAGCTTTAAGTCTCTTATTGCTCAGGAACACTAGAGGCTGTCATCTGCTTTTTTTACAGAGTAGGAATCCTATCCAAATCTGTTAGCCTGTATTTATAGACTCAGCTATGGAAGAAAATGCACCCTGAATGTTAGCTGTCCAGTTTAGCAAGAAAATGGATTTTTTATTTCATTTGCTACTCTAGAAATTTTTTTCAGAAATCTTATGGAAAGTGTTAAAAAGCCCAGGTTAGCTACCACATATGGGACCCATTAACTCCTCATTTCTGCCAGTAGTTAGCAAATTTTTGTCTGGTGACTACATAAGAACATTTTGTGTTTTTGTTTTGCTTTGCACTGCAGAGCACTCTGTTGACTTGGTTTGGTTTTGGAAAGCACTAAGCGTAGAATACAGCCCCAGTATATCCGAGAGAATCAGTTAGTTACGTTAAATCCTGTGGAGCCACATTCAGATTCTTTG
Organism: Scopus umbretta; assembly: GCA_013400535.1. Classification (NCBI taxonomy): domain Eukaryota; kingdom Metazoa; phylum Chordata; class Aves; order Pelecaniformes; family Scopidae; genus Scopus; species Scopus umbretta. Next base: position 20,503 of record VZTL01054585.1, read on the forward strand.
GCAGAGAGAACAGTGTGATCTTTCCCTTTCTTGGGATTTCAAGAGTGTTGGCTATTGTTGTACTGAAAGCTTTGCACCATGTAATGCAGAGGCACACCTGAGAACTGTGCATTTGGACACAAGTTGTAACCCATCCTCCAGGAAGTAAGGTGGGAAAATGAATCACCCATTTTAAATGTGGTCTCTGAACTAGACATATATGTGCGGGTGTGTGTGCACGCATATGTATACAATGAGCTTCACTGCCCATTTATGAAGGGGATATTGTGTTACACAACTATTCTGGTGCTTTTGGCCCATTGGAAAGGGCAGCTCATCCACACAAGCTGAGTATTCCACTACTATCCTGATGGAAAGTGGCAAGATACTACAAAGAACTACACAGACTATCTCCCTTGGCATCTGAAACCTGTAAGTTCTGGGGATCTAAATAGCTCCTGGACCCTCTGTGCTGTGGGGAGAGGAAGCAAAAAACCCCACCTTAAAAGACAATCATATTTCAGGGTTTCAGCCGCTTATTTTGAAAAGCCAGAAGGCAAGCACCATCAAGGTCATCTGCAGAAATGAGTTTTCTAAGTCATAAAGCAATAATGTGAGTTGTCAGCAGACAGCTGCCTGTGTAACACTCTCTCCCCCACCCCTGCTTCTCCTGCCCCTGGTATTCCCCAACATGTCCTGGTGCAAGGGAAAGACATTGCTCCAGCATGGCCCAGCTTTGCAACAACAGGGCTGCTTTGAAAGGGGCTGAGCTGCATTGGCAGGAAAAAGTGGGGAAAGTTGTACAATATTTGGCAACACCAAGTTTATTCAAGCTAGTGTGATGAGCACTTCTTTTTCTTAACCCGCCTTTTCCTCAAAAGTGTAAATTATCACAGGCTGGAGGGATTTTTTGGACTTTACTTTCTGTTTGGATGATAATGGGGCTTGGTGGACTGAATGTGCTTAACAGACAAAGATGCACACCTTGTATTCATGTTTATGGCTCTGAAATGCTTAGCTCAAACCATTAGGAAAAGGGTTTGTGTATTTAACCTTCCTCTGGGGAATGGACTACAGGAAAGGAAAGGCAAAACCTGCCAGATATTGAAGGTCTTTCCTTATAAACTCAGGGCTATTTTTAGTTTTCTAATGCAAAAAGTCAGTGAGATGAAGAGTGAAGTGATCCTTTTCCAGCAGAAAAAATGTCTGAATCTTCATTAATAATTCCTCATAGATGGCTGTGTGCCTTTATCTGACAGACTGACAAGCCATACTAAACAACAGTTACTGCACAAATGGAAAAGATATAATCTCACTACCCAGCCTCATGGTGCTTCCATTGTCATGTTACATTATGACTGGAGTCTCCACCTTCCCAGAGAGACATGGCAGCAGGGTTATTTTATTAGGACTTGCACAAATGTGCTCATGATGGATGAATTTTAGTGCTTTGACACAGAAACGTATTTGGAAACTAGAGCTGACACATGATATGAAGAAGGGGAGGGAAGAGAAAAAACAAGAACTCAAATGTATAATCTTACCCTTGATCTGCCTGTCAGTGATAATTAGAAAAAGCCTATATCAAAAGCTGAGCTGCAAACTGCCCAGAGGATGGGATTTCATAGTTCCCAGCTAAATGTCCTAACTGGCTTTTACAAAGCTGGGTTAGTGGAAGTCAATGACACAAGTTCTATTTCTGGCTTTGATTCCCTTGTAAAATAGGTGGCTTCTCCTTGCAGCGGCTATGAGGCAGTGGAAATAAAGACTCTTCCCTTTTGCCACACCCTCACATCTGAGGACAGAATAAGTTGGATCCTCTTACTCTCCTGTGTGGTGCTGAACCCAAGCCAAAACTTCTCCACCCTTTGGACTGGTTCAGAATAGAGTCCCAGCTACAGGTATTGAATCCATCTCAGCTGCTGGTGGAATTGGTGTGACCTCATATACAGCACCAAGTCTGTGACAGTGACATGGCAAGGGACAGAACAGCTTATAAAGCTGCTAGTCTGGGCCAATTTTAAAATTACAAACACACCCTAAGCTACTGGACTGTTTACTTTCCTCCCTCTTCCTGATGTTATCAGTATTTCCTAAACCCTGCCTGTCAGGCATGCTTTGTTAATAACCCTCCAGTACACTCAGAGCAAAGGTTGCCCAACAGCTTTCTCATCTTCCTGCTGCCTGTCAGGAGAGGAAATCACAGCTTTCAGGAGAACCTGACACGCAGGGAACTGGATAGCACACTGAGGTCAAGGGTAAGAATGCACGAAGAAGTGAGAAAGCACAGGCACTCCAGCTGGCTGCACAGGAAAAGCTTTGCCTCTGCTTTGCCTTGTTTACTGTGTCAGGATGTTCCAGGAAGAAACTCAGCAGGCTTTACATCTGAAACAGCCAGCCAAGCACAAATCACTGCTCACAAAGCAGCGTGAGGGAGCAAAATGACAACTAACAATCTTGGCTTAAGTTTGTGACAACTTAGGGTTTTTCTCTTAAACAAAGTAGTCCGAAAGCATTGTGGACAATGCTAGCAGCATTTCACACAGCTGTTGTATTCCCTCTTGTCTTAACTGCCATCTGTGAGAAGTCCCAGTCAAACCAGAAGTACCAAAATGCCATCAGAATACACCTATCCACTCCTTCAGCAAAGGAAAACTTTCCCAAGTGGCTTTCCAAAGACTATTGCCTGGAAGAAGAAAGACTGAGGCAAGGTTTGGAGAGGAAAGTGCTTTAAGATGTGCTCCTACGTGAAAAACATGCTGAGTGGGACCCTCTGGTTGTTCAGCTAGCCTGCAGGTCCATTTAGGTCATGTCTACAAAGGTGGGACAGACCAAACCTCTGTATGTGCTCCTCCACACTCCCTGGGTGCCTCTAGTCTCCATACTTCTCAAGCCCCGAGCCTGACCAAATATCTTCTGACTCTACCAGCTCTGCAGTAGCCTAGTGCAACTGCCTTCTGTCAAGTCACTTCTTCATGCAAGTAAAGAAGTCTATGTCTAGCTGTCCTCACCCATGCAGAGATGAACATACTCTCTGCAGTTCATATAGATATCCACATAGCTATGCTGGACCCAGACAAAATATTGCAGGCATGAGTAGCTATGAGAATAATCGTTTTAGCCTTTGTACTTGTAATAGCCTAGTTCAATCTCTTCCTCTCTTGCATACCCAGAAACGGATCCCTTGCTCCCAAGCAGGTACAGCTAGCTTAAAATGTGACAGCCCATTAACAGAGTTCACTAGAAAAATATCTCTCAGATTTGCTGCTGTTTGTGCGAAGTCCACCTCAAGGTCTTTGTTCCTGCATTGGAATGGGTCCTGACTACTGATGACAATGACACTTCCTATAACTGTGACCCTGTCCTGCATGCTCTGTTTCAACACTGTAATGAAAAGAAAGAATATTGCACTAAAAAGAGACCAGAGAATCAAAAATTCACCAGGGCTGGAGTCAGCTGAAATAAGAATGGCCTCTAACCACATTACATTGAGACGTCTTAGCGAGGGATAGAATATATTCCCCATCATTGGGGAAATGATGGAAAAATGAAAAAAAAAATAGGAAAAGCAGACCCTTCCAAACAGTTTTCTTAGAACAAAATTTTTTCTTGGAAGGTGGATATAATTTTTATCTATCCTAAAAAATTACAATGTTCTAATTATTAGTTGGAAAAAGAAATAACCTTTAATCTCAATAACCATTATGTAAAACAATCTTCACCATCTGTACAATAACTGGAATGTCACCCACCTGACATAATTAAAAATAACTACCTCTTAGAATTCTCCTTATCATGAGATTCCAGAACAGATAAGTAGTGTTTTACTGATTAGGAAACTGAAGCATGGAGAGAAGAAATGGTTTCATCATCATCATCAAGTAGGCCATTAGCAGAAAGGCATGTAGTACCAACCTATCCCGATTGTTCAATGGGCCCTGGCAGAGCCATTGATGAGAGATGGCAAAAATGT
>VZTL01054586.1:4058-102066 GCA_013400535.1 Scopus umbretta
CCCCCAAAGTGAGTGGATATATTACCGTCTAGAGGCATGTAAATCTGTACAAATTTATTGCTATGTTCTAATTCAGTTTATTCGTTGATTTATCCATTTTACCTCTTTAAAGAAAATAGAGCTAAAAGCTCTTCAAAAACTCTGTCTGTGCTGGAGGACCACAGCTACAGACTCATGTGATACAAGCAGCGCTCGGCTCCCTGGACTTTCAACACAGAAGTCACCTTCTGGTTTTCAAGCTGGTGGGCAGCGAGTCCTGCCTAATCCCAACGGTAAACGCAACGCACAGCAGACCAACACATTTTGTCTGCACAGACAAAATGGACATCTTTCAATTCACCTCCTGTGCTCCATAACTTTATTTGGGGCATGGGGGTGCAAGAGAGGAGATGGGTGCATGATTTTCAGGCACCCTGGCTTCCGCAGGGTGCAATGCGGTAGCTCCTCCCACCCTGCCGGTCTCTTGCAATCTTTTCCTATTTGTGGGAGAGGAGGCTGATGAGCCTTCATCACCCGCTCTCACCAGTGTCACTCGGGGCATCAGGCGGCAGGGTGTGATCTCAGCTGCCTCCTTCCTTCCTTCTCCTCTGCGGGGAACCAGGACCTGATGTAAATACACTCACATCAATAGGAGTCTGATCAAAGGGGCCTGGATTAGACCCCAAGGGCATTGCCTCCAAGAACTATTTATGGCAAATTGATGTGACTTCGAGGAAGTGCCCCGACTTCAAAATGAAACATAATCTACTTTTAAATATCAGGTGGAGCAATCTTCTATTTAGGTCCTGATCCAGGAAATCATTGAGTACTTACTTAACTTTAAGCATCTCGTTAAGTTCTGTGCTGTCCAGCATGAGACCAGAATAAGAGCATTACGCAAGTTCACAAGACTTTGGTTTAAGTACATAATTAAAGGTAAGCATGTGGCTAAGTGTTTTGCTGAACAGGGGTGAAATTACTTGCATGCTTAGATGCAGTGCTGAACCATGGAGACAGGGGCTGCTTTGTACTTGCTGAGAGTAGAGAGAACAGGGAGCCTCTACTAGGCTGCTGCAGACCGAAGGGCAAAGAAGTGAGCAAGGCACCGAGCAAGCCTGAGGAGCAGCCATTTCTTAGGAAAATCAGCAGGACTTCTAGACCTGCTGCAGAAATATTGACAGGAATAGGGGAATCTGTGTGTGCCTCATCAGTCCGAGTGACTTCTGCAGGCTTTTCCCTGCCTGGCTTTTCTTCCACCTCCATTACCTTTCTGGAGGGGTCTTGCAGGGTTGCTAAGAAAAGCATGGCCAAATGCAGAATAGCACAATGAAAAGCGAGTGCAAAAACAAAGACAAAAAGGCAATTGAAATATTTTTTAGAAGCTTGTAGGCTGTTAGATATTTCATTCCTGCTGTAAGGTGAGCAGAAAGGAGAGACCTAGTGTTCCTTGCTTTAGATATATGGGCACACCCTAAATTTGAAGCTGTTCTTTGGGTTTCGTTGCTCAGAAAAATGAAGATTGCTGGAGCGCTGGTGCCACCTGCTGCCCCGCAGCTTCTCCCTCTCGCCTACAGATGGCTTGGTTATCGGGGGTTTTAGTACATGAAGCTTTTGCTGTCCTCTCACAAGCTCCAGCTTTCTCTTTGGTTAAAAATCTCAGGGAGCGGAAACACCTCTTCTCCTCTTGCATTTCTGGTTTGAAATATTCAGCTCAACCTCCATGTCCTCTAGAGAAAACAATGCTCAGATCCAGGCTTACCAAGATACTATTGCCATTCATATTCCTGGGCTAGATGCTGCAATTAGTATTCCTGTTTACCTGCACCTTCACTTATCCCCAAACCTGCTGAGCTTTCCAGAAACAAACCTGCACTCGCACAGGGATGGGAGAGCTACCCAGCCCTCACATTCATAGCATCTGCGCAGAGGATAAAGGTATCCTGCACTGAACTACATCCTCTTAAGTTTCTTTGTTAAGCTTTACACCCTGCCCCGGGATCACCAGGTGTGCGGGAACAAGCTCTCCTTGGGGTCACACCAGTGATGACAAGGCAGTGCCTGCAGTGCATTGCCACACATTACACAGGCAGAATTTGGTCACCTTATCATGCCAGAGTAACAGCATCACACAGCAGTAAAAAGGACACAGATTCATGCAGAAACAAAGTAGTGGGAAAACACTGTAACAGTGGTGAACACTGCAGTTTGGCCAGTATGAGACGCCCAGAGTGAAACCTCAGTTCATGTAAATCACTGTAGCAATGTGGACTTTAGCTCTGGTGACTTGCACATGATCTATGTCATTCCTGTATTTGTGGTACAGCAGGCCAAGTTAGTGGCATGTAGCCATGGGTCTGCGGATGGAGTTGAGGAAGGAGCCACCCAATAAACCTCCTCTGCGGGACCTGCTTTCCAGGAGTGGAGCCTCCCCTCAGCTGGGCTAGAGCAGGGGGAGCCTTACTGAACAGAGTAGAGTCTCCTGATGATGGGCACATCACCCATGCACGTTCCCCAACGGAGCAACCCGGTGGTCCTTCCCTGGCTTCTAAAAATCTAAGGAAAACATGGCAGCGTTCATTACTTTTACCCCTGCAAAACATTTGCTGGTTGGTATTCATCTTACTACTCTGGGTCCTTCCCTAGAGAAATCCACAATTATCTTTACAAAGTGGCTGATATTTAGGGGCATGTGGTGCCCACTGCCCCTCTGCCATCCATCCACAGGGCAGGCTGAGGGAGCAGAACCAAACCTGCCAGGTTCATCCCCGCAACTCAAGACAGCATCTCCCAGGGTCCTCATCCCAAGTGAAAGGAAGGAAGAAAGGGAGAGGGACAACCACACACCACTGGGTATTACACTGCATCAACGAGCACTAAAGATTCAGACAGGCTGTTTGAAAAAATGCACATTCAAAACATTTAATGCAGCGCATCGTGCATATACCAACAGGACAGGACTACACACACAGAGCACCCGTTCCCAGTCTGACACCCAGCTTAGCGTCCAAAGACACTTCCCTTCAAACGCTGTGCACTCAGATTTATTAGGCAGCTTTATGGACTGATACTTCCTCACATTTTACTAGTTCGATTAATTCAGCTGGCACCTCTGATCTCGCTTCCATTACTAACATTTTCTCTTGAATGGGATGACTCTGTAGTCTCACCATTCATGTGTTTTGAGTCAGATTTTACATCAAAGATGTCCTGGGTTTTATACTGTCAGAAGCAATTTTGTCCCAGAAGAATGAAGATTGTGATTATCCCAGGAGGAAAGCTGTCAACTCAGCTCTGTGTAGAAAAACTGCTGTCTACAAAAGCTTGTATTGGACACCCTTTGGCAGACTGCCCTCTTAAAAAAAAAAAGTCCACTGTTACCTACATGAAAGACTTTTTCCTAAGAGCATTTGTTTGCTGACTTGGTTTGTACAGCAAATTCAAATGAGAAGAAAGGGAATAAGTATGTCTTTTTTATAAGCACTCATTTTTCAGGGCAATGTATAGAAAAACAATAGAGGGGAATGCAAGGAAGACATGTTTTGAGAAGGTACTGACAGGTGCTGAGCTTTGATGATGCTCTCTCTCAATTACATCCAAAACACTGCTGGATCATACATTTTCAAGAAACGACCAAGCCTCTGTTCAGACTCTCCATAGACCTCCAAGACAGCTCCAAACACAGGGGCTCTCCCAACCTTTGCTTATTTCAGCAGGTTTTGTCCAAGACGCATCACTGTGGTCTGCCCCTGTAGGTGTCTGCACTTTGGAGGTGGGACACTACAGCACTAGCTCCCAGGGAGGCAGCTATGTCAGGCTACCTATGATGCCAGATCGTGCAATAAACTCTCTCACCTTAAGTAGGCTGACTGCACACTGGTTAAAAGACAGCACACACCATATTTTATCCATAGAGCAGTCTTGCTACAATCCCAGCAGCATTTCTGTTATGCTGCAGGATGGGAAGAACATCTCAGAGGTCGCTTTTCACATAGTTAGGAGTGTGGGGCACTTCCCCGCCCTATAAATCAGCTTTGTTTCCAGCTGAGCCAGTGTGGTCATCCAGGAACCTGAACACCAGGGAAATCTCATCTGGCCCAAGGATCATTTCCTTTTTCTTTTAACTTGTTTTCTACAAGCACCCCAGAAAAGACTGCCAATGAGCAAACTGTCTTGCCTGTATTGACATGAGATCTAGGAAGTGAACCAGGCATAAGAAACACCCTGTCCCCAAAGAATGAAGTACAATACTTTTGAAAATTCTACAAAAGTATACGCTGTCATACTGTTCAGAAATACAGATTTCTCCCTTTAAATGCATGCCTTCCAGGCTTAATCTAATATGGTGGTATTTCATATAACTTTAAAAAAAATCCACTTAAAAAAAATGACAGGACAGGGTACATTTCTATTACTGGAAATGGAATTTTAAGCACTGAGTTTATCTTGTCAGTTTAGCTCAGCGGTGATGTGAGCTTGCAAAGGGTGAAGTGGATCACTAATTGCCAGAAAGCATGACAATAAACTGATAAGCACAGGAGCTAAAAGTCTTTAGACAGGAGATGTTTCAGAAGAGTGGGGACTGTTTGAACAGGTACTTATTCTCTGCAAATTGGCTTCTCCCACAGTTCAGCAGTGATTGCCTGACTTTTGTTCTCTGATCCCAAAAAGGAGCACACTGAGGGTTGTTTGGGCCAAATCAGAGAGACAGGTATCTACCTGTACACCTTACTGCCAATGCCAGCTCCACCCTGCAAATCTTGCAGCTCTGTTTATGCTACATTTTTCCATGGCTCCAGACAGCCACAGTTTTAATTGGACTGGCTGATTGTTTTTTTAACCCTTTTTATTTACTTTATTTCATTTTATGATGCTAATCTTGGCACTGGCGAATGCCTGTAATTCAAATTACAATATCAAAATACACATCAGCTAATATAACAAATGGCCATTCACCTAAAATTAGGCAACCTACCATAAACAATACATCAAATTAAACCCACGCTGCTCCTCCTCTTCCTTTTGGCCCAAGCATCTCCCCAAACATCTAAGGAAGAGACTCCTCATGTGGGGAAGGTTAACAGATGCAGGAAGGCGAGAGGGGAAGTTACCAACCCTGTCCTGAGCTTTCAAACCTTGCGATGTACTCTCCTCCTCACAAAGGATGTGCAGAGACCAAAAAAAACCTTGGCCGGCTGTGAAAAGGAAATCCTAAAAGTAGCAGAGGACTAATTGGATACAAGTTTTACCTCCTAAAGAGTTGTCATCACTGGCAGGAAGAAAATAAGTGGAAGGGAGAAAGGGACTGGCCCCGTTTTGGGGGCTTTCTTCAGTTTATGACTTGCCTCATGGAGCTTGCTCCACACCCCCAGCCCTCAGCTGTTAGGAACAACAACAGCAAGTGAATAAAGAATTTCAGGAGCAGATGAAAACCCTAACTAACACCCTTCCCTCAAACCATTATAACACGCACGATTTCGGCAACTGCGCAGAAAGTGCATTTTTGTCTTTTTCTTACTTCGCCACCGCTTTTCCTGTGTCTCTTGACATGAAGCGACTCAAGCCAGGCCTTGATCCTGCCAGCAGCTTGTGCCGGCTCTGTGGTTATGGTGGGCGAGTCAGTGGCCGTGTCCACGTACGCAGACCAGAGGCTCTGAAACGGTGAGCCTTTACAGCCTCAGTCCCTCAGAGAGGCTGGGTCTTAAAGGTGTCCTGGAAAGCGCCCTCGAGACTCGGGCTGGTCTATCCAAGGGGTCCACAGGCAACGTTTGAGGCTGGGCATGTGAGCATCACCCAGCAGTGACAGCGGGCAAGGTAGAGGGAAGGAGTGAGTTGGCATGTGTTGCTACCGTGTATTTTGTGTTTTTCTTCTAGGTCTAGGCAGAGGTTTCCCTCCCTCCTATTTGCTCAGAAGGTTATTTATGAATTAGCAAGCTAGTTTTATGGCACATAGCATCTCATAAATTCCCCCAGATCCCACTGGACCACTCCATAAAATACTTACATATGCTACCGACTGTCAGAATAAGAAACGATTTCCAAATAGTCTGAACGCTGGCTATCACTAAAATAACCCAAAATGAGTTTTGTGGAGGTTCTCATAGCTTTGGCCGTTACCTCAGCAGTGAAACTTACTGCTGCACAATAAAAGATACCAAGTATTGTATTTCCCACTGAGGTTACAATTCTCTCTGTATGGTTTAAAGTCTAAAGCAAAAGTGCTAAATAATGTGCCAGACAAAACTTTAAAAGCATTTTTGTTTAAGGTAATTATGATCTCTATTTATGCCTATTAAATTACAAAGATTAATATTAAAGAACACACAAAAACTGCCAGAAGGCAACACCTGAACTGTGTATGTTTAACACCCATGCTGTTTCTAAAGTAACAGCTCACTCATCTCCTTAAAGCTGCCTAGATAATTGCAACTTTTTTGTCTAGAGTTCATTTGAAATGGAAGAAAGCAGGGATTTCCTACTCCCTAGTCTGGGAACGCTTGGTGGACTTTGATCTGTTGTTTACATACTGTATCTTTGATAATGCGTTACAGTACAGTGAGATTTTGTTCACCTAGGTACAGTGGGATGTTTGCTGTAACCACGGCTGTGCCAGCTTTTCCATTCTAATCTTGCACAGACACACTCAGTTTCCATAGTTTTCCTGAGTCACAAATAATTGTAGATAAATACAAGTATATTTTAATATCTCCATTACTTGAGCATACATGTGCTATGTAGCTCCTAGGAGCAGCAGTAGCACCGACATTTACCACTATAGTTTTCTTTTAAAATTTCTTCAAAGGCTCATGGTCAGTTTCCTGAGTTTCAGGTCAGAAGTGGTACTGTAAAGCGAGTATCAGAAAAACCCTCTACATACTGCCCACGTTTTTTTGTAGGCCAAAAAAACCAATCTTATCCTCAAGTTGGAAGAAACTATTAAAAAATAAACTATATGAGAACAGCTAAACCAATTTGTCTAGATATTTGCTGGCTTACGCAGAGTTAAGACAAGGGTTGAGAAGAACAAATGAGTCATACAGATATTATGGATTTCAAAAATGACCTTTTTCTATAAAACACACCTCTTCTAAAAAAGCTTGTATTGACAAGATTAAACCCATCTATAGCAGACATACATAACAAACGCCTTGCAAAGAAACCCACCATGCTATTTTTGCATTAACCCCTATTTTTCAGAGCAGTTGAAAGCAAAAGGGACTTGTGCAAACACCTTCATTTAGACAAGGTCATCAGTGGGGGACAAACCTGTTGCATTTGTGCCACCTATTTTTCTCCTGGCATCTCCCAGCAATGGAGATGATGCCAGCAACTAGCTGGCCATGCAGCAGCCAGTGCCCAGGTACCACTGCAGGTCTGGGTGCTGGTGGGCCATGACCAGGGCTGCTGCTGGGTGGCAATGCCCCTGTTGGACTTCAGGCATGAGCAGTCATGATGTGAGGTCCTACCATGCTGTCCCAGGGCACCTGTCCTAAAGAGAGGGGGAAGCAACATGGGTGGGATTGAGTTTCAAATACTGCTCATCACCGCAATTGACCATTGAGATGCTAGAGATTCTGCCCATTTCTTCAATTTATAGCTGGTTCACTTCTACTGTCAAGTGTATTCAGGCCTTGGGCATGTTGGTAGCCATTTTGGTTTGTCAGCCTGAAGATCTCCATGGTAGCATGATCCAAGCCTCCCAGTGCTGATCCCACTGAGAACTGGTAGGTTTTGTTTCTTTACAGACACTGCCAGTGAAGAGTAAGCTTTTGAGGAGTAATACTGTTTTTTTGAGCGTTATTAACAGCTGCTTCAAGCCAAAGTTAGAAGAAAACAAAAAAAACACACCGAAAAGAGAAAAACTTGGCATCTTCTGTGCCTCTGCTTGAGCTGGAAACCTCAGTTATGAAAACAGGATGGATAATAAATAACTCTGTCCAAGTCTCATGTGAACTAATATGATTAAAAAGATAGCACATCACTCAGCACATTTCTTTGGTTCTTCATTAATGAAGGATAGCTATGTATTCAGCTCTGTTGGTATGGTGTTTTATTAAATGCCAGAACCTTATGTTCTGCTTGCAACTATTGATTTAATCTGTCCACGGTGTTCACTTGTGTAGAGCTACTCGCACTTCACACCACGGGTACAGGAAGAACAGCTGGATACTTCACACATTTCCGTAGGTGATAAGAAAACCAAGCCTGCTGGTATTTGTTATAAAACTCTAGCCGGGGTTTTTGGGTTCAACATTTGTTCTCTGGCACTGAACAAGACTGTTTTTCTCAATGCTTTTATCAGGCTGCAGGAACAGGCTAACGACATGCCACAACAAGCGCGCGTGCTGCCAAACTCCGACCTAGGCTCTGAAACCTCTGCCGAAATGCTGTGAATGGTTAGATATGGCACTTCTGCAATTGTTTTCTTTAACAAATGAACAAAAGGAGCACTTACATGAAAAAAAGCAGTTCATCACATGAGGTATGTCTCTGTGAGGGAATATCATGTTTAATTTCCCCAGCAGGATCTTCTCCTTGAACTTGCCTTTGAACTGCAATTGTGGCCAACTTGATACAACAACAGCATGAGACACAAGAACGTAATAAAGGAGTGGGAGGGTTGGGGTTAGGTCGGCCAGGGGCTCAGTGAGGGCACTAAGCTGAGGGTTTCCCCCTTGCAACACAAGCTCCATAGCCTTCATTATTTGAACAATAAAGTGGGTATATTAGACACATTTTTTATAGTTTTCAGAAGACCAAGCCTCACAGAAGTCTCCAAAAGGAAAAATGTGGATTAGGCCCCGTTTGAAAGTTCTTGAGAGGCACTCTGCTTTGCACCTGGGAACCCAGAGGTGCTCCAGGGTGCCCTCAGACTTGGCTGAGAGGGCCAGACCTTGTACACAACCTGTGTAAGAACAAATGCGGACAGAGAGTTTATATCTTGCCAGGAAGAAATTATGTATCACCTGACAACCAGACCCATCTCATGTCCTTTGACTTGCTGCCTTGGGGAATGGTTTCAAATCTTGACATTCATTAAGCACAGTATACAAACGCAGGAATCCTGCAGCTACCACAACTTTTTGCTACAAAAAGCTCACAGATAATGTTAAGGGTCAGTCAAGGTCCCCCTCATATAAGAAGGCATGGTCATGTGTGGGTTGAGCTTTCACACAGCACAGATGCCTGCAGGGTTTTGCCCAGGGATGCCGCAAGGGATGGTGGCAAGGCTCACACTTAGAGGCAGCAAGATGTGGAGAAGCGTGAGGGGCCCGGGCAGTCTTGGGGCCTTTCCATGGAGAAGTGAGCAGGGCCCTTCATCAGGGGCTGCCCTCAGGAGCAACTTGACAGAGCAACACTTACATGACCAGTGATATCCCACCCAAATGCCTTTGCAAAGCCCGTAAACTTTTCAAATGGGTCATCAGGAAGAAGAAAATAAATTACTTATTTATTTTCAAGTTCGTGTAAAAATAAAGGCTCCTGTATTGTTTCTATTATGAGGGTCTCTCTTCCCATAACATTTCAATCAATGCTTTGCCAGCAGTGACTAATTCCACATGCCAGAGATGCAAACTGCTCCTTCCTTATACCCTCCCCTTTCTTGATTTCTACCTGCAGGTAGAAAAAAAAAAGAAACCTCTTCAATTGCTTGTTTCAAGGCTGTCATCAGTTAGCAGTTTTTCTTCCTACCAGATGACCAGGCAAGGTAGAAATTATAGAGCTCCTATGGAAGATTATATGTTTAGCCTTTCAGAGTGGGGAGGTATGTAACCTTTCTTTCAAGCATCTCTCTGTCACCTTCCTGCCCTCTCCCCGAGGCTCATTCCAGCTTGTTCACAAATCAGAGGTAACTGACAGCAGCAAATCAGATCACGTAAATCACTCGCTAGCAGGCGAAGTGCTGCAGCGGGGAAAGCAAGGGTGCACCACTGCTGTGTGAACCAGAGGTCACCAAGATGCTCCTCACCGCTCGCCTGCGGACCCGGGTGGCACAGACAGCCCCTCTTTCCCCTTGCTTGTGCATGAGACCACATCCAAGACACCCACACACGCACTCTGGCCATGAGGGGCATCTGTGATTTCAGAATTACAGCTGAACAGGTCAGAGGCAGGGGCTTAAGAGCACCACCTTTAAGAATTAAATCTTGACTTGATCCTCTCCGATGCTTGCTTTTCAAAACAAGGTCACTTCGTGTGCTTCAGAACAGATTTTGACACCAAAATCTGCATATGTTGGTTTATAACTCCAAGTTAGGGAGGGAACGGCATCATTCTGCATTATCGTGACAGTTTTGTTACACAGTGGCCAACATACAGCACACAGGTAGCTTTAATAATATCTGCCATGCTGACACTAGTGAGAACTATGAGCATAAACCCACAGAGACATGAAAACCACTGTGCTGAACCAATAAATTAGAACAAAGTGCTAAGCAAGAGAAACCTCAAAAGTAATGACTGGCTGTTTACTGGCTGAAGCCCATCAGTGAAATGATCTGCTTCAATGAATCACTAAATTACCAAAAATGGGGCAGGGGGCTGTTAAAGTTGAATATCTGAACACCGTTTTTAACATCAAAGGGTTTTTTTTGGCAGAAAGAGCCCCCAGCACCTGCAGACTGATGGCAAAACAAATAAGTAGTTGCCACTATACTGTCATTAACAGTTTTTGCTGTTTATACCATATCACAACTTGACTGACCAATTTTTGTTGTAGAAATTGCTTTCTCCACCCTATGTATCTACCTAGGTCCTTCACTTTAAATAAGTGATAACTTCTGCTCAGAATATTCCTAAAGGTATGTGGGTAGAGGTACTGAAGTGTAAATATGGCTGTGAATTTTCTTTGACAGGATCATCTCTTCAAATTCTGTTGAAAGTTTTGAGAGGAAAGAATAGAAGAACCACCCTGAAAAACCTAACCCTCCCTCTGTGAGGGTTCAGGCACTTGAAATCTTTTTCTGTCGACGGTATCAGAATTATTTCATCCTGCATTGACAGGAGTGAACATTCAAGCACAGTGCCCCCACAAAATGAGGAATTCACCCACAGTGAGGTTAATCTTGTTTCTAATGCTGTGGTCAAGCGAATATTTTCTTTTTCATTATTTCTATTTCTGGTTTAGGTCAAGATCAGGTGTTGAAATACTATAATACTATGGGAGAAGCTCGTAGTATTATACTTAGAGTAGCTAAAGCAAGGGAGTGTTGGAAATCTCTCATTGGATTTCCAAAAACAAGGAATATTTTCTCTATTTAAAAAATCATATTAGAAATCACACTAGCAATAAGACACTACAATTTTCATTCTTTTTATCTGCTGCTAATACATACAAATTCAGAAAGAGTTGTATAAGACCTATAGCTGAATACCAGAAGCCATGGTGGAAGGCTCCGTTCTGCTGAAGCAAAAGCAAAAAGATCAAAGTTCTACAGTCCGGTGAAAGGAAAGCTCTAGGAAGCTCAGTAGAGACCAGAGTGTTATTTTTAGTCACTGCATTTCACTAGTTCCTTCCTGATCCCTTTCTATTCTCACACCTACGCAGAAGAGATGGTATCCTATGTCCTGAAGCAACTTCTGTAACGAATGAGGAATTACTAGTTTATACTTAAAACTATGCCCTCGTGCAAGAACACATGTCATTCAGTTCTACACTGCTTTCAGGAGACCAACAGAAAAATCCCAGTGTTGATGGTGAGATGCACCTATGACAGCATTTCCATGAAAAATACCATTCCCCCTCTCCTCTTCTAGTTTAGCAATCCCAGTCTGGAGGTGTGGTAACTAGATTTCAGAAGCATGAGTTGACTGTTTGAGATGCATTCATGTGAAGCCTGGCCACTAGGCCGGAGGACTAGTATTCTTCATTGTCTATAACTGATTAGCATCATCTTGGGGAATCTGGTACCTGCCCAGTTGGACTGTCTTTTAGAGACAGAGGGAAAAATTCCACACCAACCTCGATCTATTAATTCTTTAGAACAATCGTTGTACTATTGAAACTGTTATGCAGTACTGTCATACTGCAGTATTTTCACAGGTTTCCTTCTCTAATTGTAATTGCTGTAGCCTAGTTTCTAATACTAGCTTCCCCCCATGTCCCTTTTTATGGCTTCTTTTCCTTGTTCAGACATCTCACTGGCTAAACTCTGCATTACAGGTCTGACAAACCTGAGAGATCTTACCTGCTCCTACCTCCTTAAATAGGTGTTTGTTATGTTAACCTCTAAATCTAAATCTTCAGGGAGAAATGAAGCTGTCTCCAAAAAGTTAAGTCTAGGGAACCTCAGTCTTTTAGGAAAAAGAATTTTGAATCAGAGCATAACATTAGCTGAAAGCTCCTTTCTAGTCTTATTCTGTACAGGGAGCTATTGGTACCACCAGAACAATACAAACTATTTCCCTTATGTTGGAAACCTGTTCGACATATCATTTTGTTTGTTGATATCTACCATACTGCACAATTTTCTGCTAAATATTTCTTTCAAGGTGGTTACAGCCAAGCAAAAGGAGGAGGAAAGCAGAACATGCCATGAAGGAGCTGCAGAAGACACCCCTTCACCTAAACAGACTTGTAAGCAACCTGTCTCCTCTGCTGCTGGTCAGCTTGACTTTCCATCATATTTTCTATCTTGGAGGAATTCTGACAGGTTTATGAGTGACACTAGGTTACCCTGTAGAGCGGAAAGCCTGTAATTAGATGCTGCACAATCAGCTACCTCCCACTGGCAAGCAGTCTGCCTTAAATCTGCCATCATGCTTAATCAAGAAAATGCCCCCAGGGAGGCCACTGCCTCCACAAGCCACTAACCTGTCACCTGCAGGACTTACCTTAACACATACTGCCACCTCTGTAAGGGACCTGCCCCGAAATTCGCAGGATGGCCACGGATGGGGGCAAGCTTGTGTCCCGTAGCGCTGCTGCAGTACTGAACTCAGGAAAAGTTTTTTTTTTCCATCAGCAAAGAGCGAGCAGGGCCCCAACCTGTCACCACTAAAGCCATCAGCGGGACCCCTCCTGCACCGTATAGGGATACAGCTATGTATCTTATAGGCAAATGTGTTACAGCATATGTCCGAGGGCTTCAAAAAAGTGCAGTCTAAAACTCTGTTATTTGAATGAAACATTCTTAACCTGCATATGCTACTGTGCTTACCATCAGACAGCTGCTGGTTTTCATTTGAAGAAAGTGATACTTGAAATAGCTGGAACTATACAACGTGAAAGACAGGTATAACAATAAAATACAATAAAGCTTAAGGAACATGTGACAGGACAAACTGCATTGAAGAAGTGAAAGATTTTTCCATACAAAGCCATTACAGGATTTATATGTTTGTTTTGTTATTTCTTAAATGTCACCGACAAAAAATGCATTACATAATGGAGAGGTGTTGCTAAATACTCAAACACATGCACCAGCCACATGAGTGCCACAAAACTTCAGAGGTGGCTGCCTAATTAAAACACTGTAATGTTTTTAAATAATGTATTTCTTGGAACTGGTTTTAATGTACTCAGATATACATAGATACTTACTTCTCAGATAACGTGCAAAAAGAGAAAACAAGCGTAGAAAAAGCGTAGAAAACTACTGCTCCACAAGCGTAGTGTGCACATCACCGAGACAGTAGCCAGCAAGGAGAAAACTGATTCAGAGAGGCAGGAAGGAGCTACAGTTGTATAACCAAATTAAAGGTGGGGCACCATAACTGTCCTGAGTTTCTCAGGCCAGTATCAATGCTTTTGGGAAGGGAGAAGAGAGCCTAAACCCAAACCTCCCTCATTCCAGTCAAAACTGAGGTCTGGATCTAGTTGTTCATGGTCCACAGAGGCAGGTGCTAGCTTATATCCCCCCATGATACACACCAGGATTGACTCCCCACCACAGGGACTGATGACTGTTCCCTTTGGCGTGACACCATGACACAGAGGAGGCATTAACCTGTCTCCATAGGGAGCCCGACAACAGGTAGTAGAGGTGGAACGGAGGTGTTATTTGTTCTCACTGTTTAATGCTACTTACTTAAGTTGCTTGACACCAGCAGAGTGATTGAAACCTCCAGAAATCAAGCATTTCTCTCCATCTTCAGAGTTATTTCACGGAAAGCTTCTTATAGCTACAGAATAAATGCTTTCTCATTCATAGTAGATGCCTTCTTAATCATAAGAAACACCAACCGATTGGTCCTGCTTTGCAGCCATGCTTTAGGTTTGAACATGAAACTACATTTTATGTTATTCAGCTCTTCAGACAGCAAGGCTCGGTTTCTTTAACTGCAGTAACTCATGCAATATTACCTTGCAACATTACAGAATCTGCTTTACAGAACACTAAAATCCTTGGAAATGCAGATTGATCATAGTAGTCTTACTAAAATATGTTATTTTTTAGTAAAGCACCCTAACTCTTTGGAGAAAAACTGGCCATGCAAGGCTTTAGATATGTCAATATCCAAAACAGAGTAATTAAAACAGTGACATAATTTAAACACAACCATGGACAGCCATTGAGACTTTTGACATCCATGTCTAAGTTCATAACTTTCACTTCTTTGCTCAAATATCTTTTGACCAAAAAAGTGTAAGTGATGAAAGTATCACTAGTTTCAGTTTAACCTTTCATTAGAACTTATCTATGAAACCTGCTTTGTCATATTTACAACAAGGGTCAGTTTGGACAACTTCCATTCTCTCCCAGCAATAAACCACGTGGAGGATTGGATTACGAAGACAAGCCAAGTAGTTTTGCAAAAGTGTGAGAACCAACACAAATGANTTTGAAAAACAAGTGTTCCAGTGCAAAGGGACTTGGTGAAATTTTTTGTCCAGCTGCATAGGAAAAAGAGCAATCCTAGCAGTATGCCGAACACATCTCCATAAAAGCATTTCTGTTCTTTAGCTCAACCACCACTGATGCATTTCGTTGTAGCATAAAGACTGGAGTAAAACACACAGGAGTATGCCAAAGCTAAGCTGCAGATGACTGAGGGGAAGGGCACACTGTCGTGATGAGGTATTGTGTAGGTCATCTATGACAATTCATGCAGTCCTCCCCTAACAAGGGAGGGGGCTGCACACTTTGCTCCCTCATCTTTTCCATACCATCCCATACTTCATCCTGGGAGGTTATCTTGTGTTCTTCGTCCTTTCAGCAGGGCCATTCCTAGGCTCAGTTGTTGTCAGAAGGTGCTTACAGCATTTTATTCAACCGTCTCCTGATAAAGTTACTGCTTTCATGTCATTTGGGGCGGGTGGGGGAACCCAAACCCTGAAAAAAACCAGCTTTGCCAGGGTGTTTACTCATACCTGATATAAAAAACAATATTTATACTTTTTCAAGGAATGGGAAGCAGTGGCTGATGTTGTAAATGAGCAATTTACAATGTGTCAAAAGAATTGAAGAGGCTGATGGTACTGGATTCCCTTAATGACACACATGTTCTTCCTTTTCTTACAGTGGCAAGGCTTAAAATTATCGAAAACAGTACTTCTGTTCCCTCTAGTGGCGTCATAGTTTAGTGACATAGTTATTTAGCACTTCATTACCAAGCCAGCAAGTTCAAATGCAGTCCAGAGTGTTACCTAATGTGTTCTTATTACCACTCACACATTTTTGTTTCAGTATGTTGAAGTCAGGACAGGAACATCAGCCAAGTGGGACCACAGGTTGCAAAACTCTGCATAGGGTCCCAGCCTCCACAAAACACCACGGAAGTGGCAGTGGCTCAGCCAGAAGCCANACTCATGCAATATTACCTTGCAACATTACAGAATCTGCTTTACAGAACACTAAAATCCTTGGAAATGCAGATTGATCATAGTAGTCTTACTAAAATATGTTATTTTTTAGTAAAGCACCCTAACTCTTTGGAGAAAAACTGGCCATGCAAGGCTTTAGATATGTCAATATCCAAAACAGAGTAATTAAAACAGTGACATAATTTAAACACAACCATGGACAGCCATTGAGACTTTTGACATCCATGTCTAAGTTCATAACTTTCACTTCTTTGCTCAAATATCTTTTGACCAAAAAAGTGTAAGTGATGAAAGTATCACTAGTTTCAGTTTAACCTTTCATTAGAACTTATCTATGAAACCTGCTTTGTCATATTTACAACAAGGGTCAGTTTGGACAACTTCCATTCTCTCCCAGCAATAAACCACGTGGAGGATTGGATTACGAAGACAAGCCAAGTAGTTTTGCAAAAGTGTGAGAACCAACACAAATGATCGCTGATTAACAGCCTTGTGTGGCATTTGGAACCCATGACCTCTATTTAGCAAAAGCTCAAGCCATAGGAAAATAAATTCGGAGACCATGAAAATTTGGGTATGGGCAAGTCCGAGACAAGGAAATCCAAGAGCAGAGGGAAACAACAAAAATATGTACAAAAGTATGCTTTGTCTGTTGTAGGAAACTCTAACCCTATGTCTGGAATGGCCTGTCACTTGATTAAGAGCTTAGGGAACCAGACAGAGCTGGCTGAAGTTTGTTGTCATCCAACACAAAATTCCTGGTCTGAACAGAGTATAGAATCTGAAAGCTTTTCCAGTGTAGACCAAACAGCCACACAAATCAGATTTTTGAGGTTAGTGATTTTCAATNAGCAATTTACAATGTGTCAAAAGAATTGAAGAGGCTGATGGTACTGGATTCCCTTAATGACACACATGTTCTTCCTTTTCTTACAGTGGCAAGGCTTAAAATTATCGAAAACAGTACTTCTGTGCCCTCTAGTGGCGTCATAGTTTAGTGACATAGTTATTTAGCACTTCATTACCAAGCCAGCAAGTTCAAATGCAGTCCAGAGTGTTACCTAATGTGTTCTTATTACCACTCACACATTTTTGTTTCAGTATGTTGAAGTCAGGACAGGAACATCAGCCAAGTGGGACCACAGGTTGCAAAACTCTGCATAGGGTCCCAGCCTCCACAAAACACCACGGAAGTGGCAGTGGCTCAGCCAGAAGCCACCTTGGCTAACCTTTTTGATCAAAATGCTAGCAGATGCCAGCATCCTTTGCAAATCAGACAGCTTCCTTCTGTTATTTTGTTTCTTGGTCCCAGGAGAATGATTCCACGCTCCCATCTTTGGGCTGGGAGTGATAAATACATGATTAGCAAGGATTATTTTTTTTTTTTTTTTGACATGCATATGCCTCTTGGCCCCATCTTCTCAGACCATACTGTAACCATATAGAAGTGCCAACATGCAAAGGGTGGCAGATGTTTTCTGGAAAGCAGATGACATTTCTTTATACCCTCTGAATTAACCTCTTGGTGGTCTACCTTCTCCCCTACATAATGCACAAAGGCTGGGGAATGGGACCGGCTTCCAAATTAATTCAGCAATAGCCAGATTTGATATTTTGCCTCTGGCCTGACCAGAAGTCCACAGCTCCAAAGCTGTTTGGAAGAAGGATATGACTTCTGAAAGAAATAGTACTTTCTTGACCAATTAATGCAAGTTGTTCCTATTAGAGTAGTAGCAGTGGCTGAAGAGACCCTCGATTAGGAAGCAGGACCCTGATCCTACTAGGGACTGCAGGGACACGTAAAAGCTGTCTCTGGGAATACTACTAGCAGCTTCACTTGATTCTCCACACTAAAGTCAGGACCTGATCTTTGGTCCTGTAGGCATGGGCTGTCTAAAGGTGCATGGAGGGAGAAATCTTTAACTCCTGCAATTATTCCTTATTTACCCTCTGCTGGTGACAAAAACCTCTCTACTCCTTTCTTCCCTGCACACACACTGCTCGGATGAGTCGCAATGCCTTGGGTACAATCTTCCCCAGGTACTTTGGTGAATGCCCCCTCTGCAGTTGAGTCTGCAGCTTTTCCATGCATCCCCAAAGGTGAATCTCTCAATTGTTCTGGAATACTCTATGCAACCAGAAGACCCTGTCCTGCTCTTATGAGAGCCTTCCCAAGAGAAGGGTAAATAAACCAGTCCAAATTCTACTAAATTCTAGCAAAAGCCCTCAAGAATGTACTGTTGGGGCTTTTCAAAAGGCATAGCATAATGCAAAAAATTACCCCAAATAAAAAAATTCTGTATTTCATTTGAAATCTGTGAACACTTTCTTTTAATGAGAACAACGAACTCTCCCTTACATGGCAAGATTTACTGATGTCTGCAAAACGCCTGCCAGACAAACTTTATAATGACTTAACGTTGCCTTCTCAAGTGCTATAGCAGCCTACAACAGCCATCCAAAACATGACATAGTTTTACCAATACAGCGTGCGCAAAGAAACCCAGCGCCTTTAAGTCAGATGGCAGCTGGGAGAGCTGAAGTGAAAATAAGCTAATTCGGGGCTGTGCAATGTACAAAGAATCAAAGCACCACCTCAAAACCTCTGACTCCTGTCCTTGTCCCCAGTGACCAGACCCCACTAGAGGGCATCCATGCCTTGGCTCTGTCACTGCAGGCTCCTCTGCTGCACTAGGAGCTGTGTCCCTCGCCTGGTTTAAAAATTAAGAAGTCCAGGAAGTGTTTCAGGGTCTTTTATGTAAATATCTTCCCTCTTTTTTCTATATCTCCTCTTCTTCCCCCCACCACTCCCACCCCAGTGGCTTAGCTTTTTAAATAGGTTTTAAAAAAACAGATTATTCTTTTAATGAGCAGTTCTTTTTGTAATTTAATACTGAAGTAGAACTTAAAAGTTTTCTAGTACAGCACACATTATTTTACAGAATAAATAAAAAACTAGGTATTTTGAATCCAGGCAGCATTAGTAGTGCATTTTGTAACTTATGGTCTTTAATAACACCAAGAAGAGTTGGCTTCAGACTTAGAGAAAAGTCAATTGGTCACACATCATAGTCATGTCATGGAAAGACAACTTAGACTATTTTATCACTAGTCAAACCCTTGGTCACTGCCTGCTAAGAAAAAGCTTTACTCATCCTCCTCTGCCATCATTCCAAAAAGTTGTTTCATGGGATGTTAAACGAACACCTAAACCAAAAGGCTATTCTGTCTTCTGAAAAAGTCCTAAACTTTAATTTTGCAGCAATAGAGAAGTCATTTGTATTTACAAAGCTTCATAAAAAATTCAGTCCTTCTGTATTAAAGCTATAAATGAATTGCTTTTAGTCTGTCCACTGGTTCTCAAGGTATAGCTGAATAACAGCTTATTTTGCTTTGCAAGGATTTGGTTGTAAAGCAGCCAGCTTTTGACTCCAGTGCAGACACCATTAAACAGGAGTTCCTCCAAATTAATGACCATTCTTGTCTAGCTGTTTGTTCACAGAAAAACAGTCAAAAAGCTACATTGCAACAAGCTGCTTACCTGATTCTGCTAATGTATTTTTGATATTCAAATGTCATGTAAGTCTTTAAACTGCAGGTTGGATACTAATTTTCTATAAAGCCTCGTATCCACCGCTCCCTGAACACAAATATGTCCCCCTGCACTGTCCGGTATTTTAATCCCTCACAAGTTCCCCTTCAGATTCTTTTGTTCTCTCCATCATCTTCTCCCCAGCATCCCCCCACCTAGGGCACCTCTCCTAAAGTCAGCCACACAAACCCACCTCCTTTCATCCCTGCACACTGAGGTTTACAATCCAGCTCCTCAACACCTCTGCAGTTCTTCCACACCTTGATCTCCTCTAACTTTCCACCCTCAGCCTTCTTATCAAAAGTGGTGTGTGAGAACTGAGAACAGCCTGATTAGCTGGAAGAGGAAAGCTAAGACAGACTCAAAAATCATCCCATATTTATTTTGGAGATGCTAAACATGATAAACGAGAAAAAACTCATAATAACTAAGGAACAGATCAAAAAAGATGGTGTGTTTGTCAGGGTCAGTTCACTGGCATTTGTTCAAAGTACCTCTGCAATCGCAACCCTAGAGCTTCAGGGCTGAAAATGAAAGCAAGGTGCTTCCCAAGACTGCCAATTCTGCTAAGGTTAAAGCCAAGGCTAACATAGACATGATATGATGGACCAAGACTATATCTGGTGATAGGAAAAAAATTGATGCTCTGCAGCTTTCATAGTTTAGTTGCACTTCTAGATCAGTATTAGCACAGGGTGGGAAAGATATCCCGACTGCTCAGAGATCCAAGTTTTTCTATTGAACTATCCTTCAGAAGAAAGTTGTCTTAAAAAACAAGCAAAAAATGAAATGGTGGGTTGGATTAAAAAGTCTGTTACATGCCCAGTGTCAGAGGGAAGTGAGATGTAGGAAGAAGATGTGGAAAACATCATTTCTTTTTTCTCAGAGCAGAAGTAACCTACAGAGCAAGCAGGTGTTAGAAGCAGGGGGGCCCCATCCTTTCAAGATGGTCTCACAAGCCAGCAACAAAAACAAAGGTGGGTTTAAGGGCCACACCAGCTGCAAACAGACCTTCAGCTCCTGGGACATCTGCCTCATAAAGCCCCAAGAGAGCGGGTGTAGACATCAAGTCTTTAGCACCATCCTTTCACTCCACAGACCTGCTCCTCAGGGTCTGGGCTACTGAATAAAGTTATCATAGCCTAAAAACTACAGAGGAGAGCCAGGGTCACAGCGAACATCGGCCACCTCAGTGCAGGTGCTCTGAGTCAGTCCTGTTCTCCAGAGGTGGGGGGCTGCTTTTTCCCAGAACGGCAAGTATTGGTCGTATTGACCAAACCCCTAATTTGAAGCCCCCTTCAGATCACTTGCCTGCTCCATTTCCAAGCCAGAATAGAGGCCCAAGCTACTTTTTGGCAGCTTCAGTTTTGACAGAAAGACATAACTTAGGCTACAGTTGAGTCAAGAGAACTGAATGGGCAAGCAAACAATTTCCACGGAAGCAAAGAATAGACAGAAGAACATGAAGATAGTGAAGCAGTGAATGGTGGACAAGATTTGTTAACAAAAGTGACAAGAACTAGCAAAACCACTCTAGAGGTACAAATTTAGTATCGCTTGTTTACATGTTTATATTTACTGTGTTTTGCTGACAGAGCTGGCGTGCAAACAAGGACTAATTGCAGCAACAATATGCAGAAGACCATTTTCTGATTCGCACTGGTGACAAAAAGCTCAGACAGTTGTATGTTATACCCTCACTCCCCCCCATTGCACTGGAAAACCACCTTTGCATGCCTGACCATTTCCACCACAAAGACTAAGGTGACAGCGTGGTGGTGGGCCTGGTTCATACACCTGCATCCATGTCAAGGCTGCGGTGACACACAGAGCCAAGAAAGTTCAGCCCTGCTTCAGGAACAGCTTTGTGCAGCTCCCGTCACAACCCAAATCCAGCACTACAAGCTAAACTGCATTTAAACCAGTGCTGCTGCAGGTCCAGCCTGCTGGAACAAGTGTTTAAACACTAATAAGCTCGGTTTGAATGAAAGCAAGCAGTTACACTAAGCTCGCCTCCTACTTCCAAAAGCAAAATTTCTTCTAATTTATAGTTTAAAATAGCAAATCCTTTTCCCCCCAGCCGAGTACAAACAAACATCTGGAACTGCTGTGTTTTAGGTTTTGTTTATGTAATTATTTAGTGGATGGCCAGAGGGTTAGAAGCTGCCAAATAGTTCTAGTCTTAGGAGTTTACATTAGCTAATTTCTGTGGGATTCAGGATTCATTTGTCAAGTTTCAGATACAAGAACAGCTTTTGCAACCCCTGGAAAGACCAGTCAATAAATGGAAGTGCCAGACATGCATCCCTAATTCATCTTCATCCCCAAGTATTATTGTACTAGGTAAAGCTGTATCATTTAACCCTGTATGAATTATACTGAATAGGAACTGGCAAAAGGCTTAAGCACTCCATTGGTCCCAGAGTTATCTTTGGGGGAAGATGTTCAAGTGACCTCAACGTGGTTTTCTCTTTGGTGACTCTAATTTTAGAGATAACTAAACTTCCATCCGAGTTTTTGTAGGGACAACTCCTATCACACTATCACTGCCAAAAAAAAATTTTCTTGGTCAGCTTTTAATAAAACTCTGAATCTCTAAAAAGATGGACTTCCAAACCTGTATATTAGCAACAGAGCAGGCAGGATTCATACAAATACTGGAAGTCTACAACTGCTTGTTTTTAACTGTAGAGTTAAACCTAATGGTATAACAAACACTTGGTTTCAATGCTGCCCACACATTGGGAACAGAAATGATTTTTGGAATAGAAGGTTAAGAGGTAACAACCTCTTGATATAGACACCACAGGATCTTAATCTGGGGGAAAAGTAAGTCGGTATTAGGAAAAACTCTGAAGAGATGACAGGTCGACCTGATTTCTGAAAAGCATGTCTGCACAAGTTATTTGTTGTAGAGACAGATCACAGAAAAGAAATTATTTAATGTAGATTAATTAGCTGTGTTTGTGTGCCTGCCTACTTTCACATCTTTGTATGTATATAGACATATGGACCACAAACATGTCACCTCAACAGTAATAATTCTGCAGAGAGAAGAATGAAAATATTGTGTTGTACAGTTGTGAATTATCTTTCTATAGTGACAAAAATATATTCAGGTATTGCTTGCCCTAATGATACCTCAGTTCTCACCTCTTTATCTGTAACTGGAATATTTAAGGCATGGGATTAACCAAACCTTCCCGGGCTGACTGTTTCTATCCCATAGGCCTTGGAATTGCATGTCGTCATCGTAAACTGGCCATTTACAACATCAGCCACTGCTTCCCATTCCTTCCTTTCCCCTCCTTTTCTCCAGGGCCAGAAGCAGGAGGAATATGAACAGCAAGCTTGCCATGATGAACCCAGTTTGGTTACTTATGTATTTTTCTTTCATTTGAAAGCTGTCCTAAAACCTCAGAGAATTTCAGTTGCTGGATATATGCTTTCAGTGCTGCCAGTATGTTTGCACAGCTTCAAGAATTTTCATCTGACTACCAGACTTCCCACTGTGGCAAACCCACACAAGCACAGACGTTTGAGTCTTGCTGAGAATTTAAATTTTTCGTACAGAATCCATTCATGTGGGCAGGTTTCATTTTATACACATTTTGCTTCTGTTCTTGAAGATGTCATATTTTAATCCTCAAGAAAAGAATGCATCTCACCTTTGTATAGAAAAGCTTCTGAAGATCAACACATCTGTGTTTTCTCCTTCCTTATTATTACAGGGCTGATTTTTCTTTTCCTAGGTACCCATTAATCTCTAATATCTGAAGCACATTATGCATCACAGAATGGCATTAATTTTAAGAGGTGCAAGTGGTTTGGTTTTTTTAATAGAAAGTTAGCTTTGATGTACACAAATTGTGCAAAATTGTGATACAGAGGTATGGAGGGAGTTCCACCATGGGAAGCAATAGCATTTAAAGTTTCCTGTGTACATTTAGATGGTTGATTTTTGATTCTTGGTTGATTGCATTTTCCAAATTTGGCATAAGCCAGGAATCCCCCCCTCCCCAAACAGATGTACTGAAGCATGAGAAAGAGGAGTGTGTAGTTTCTTTTCAGTTGCCTCCTGGTATTACCAGGCTATTCAGGAACAGAGAAGCTTCCCAGGCAAGTGATAAGCATTAAAGAAATATTTTAAATAAATAAATATTGTAAAGAAATACAACAGCTATGAGAAAGTAACAAATCTGTCTTATAACTACCCAACATCATATTGTTATGGGTTTACAATTCACTGAACTCATACCTGAAAAGCATTAATTCCATATGTAATCCTTCCTAGTTAAGCATCACATTAGACTCCTACCTGCATTTTCAACAACAGTTAGCAAACTGACTCATTTCTGAAAAGCTGTTAAAAACCAGCCTTAGTCTTCAACCTGGCTGCTGTAATTATACTGAGACAAATGCAAATTGTTATTTGTGTCTCTTACAGGGTATGGTAGAAGGTAATGGAAAGGGAAGCAAGTCTGAGAAGAAAACCATACCATTGTTTCTTTAATAGATTCCTATTCTTTACAACATACAGGAAGTTTCTAAGCTTGTATTATTAATGTGCCGTTATCTTTTATGCATAACAATACTAGAAAAGATTTGCAGTAGTTTTCAAGGTAAAACAAGAAAATTGAAACTAGGGCACTGGCTGGTTTAGTGCCTTTTTGAAAGTTAAGCCTTTAAAGAAGGTGGTGGGGGAAGCTTGTTCGCTACAGATCCTCAAGTCAAGCAGAAAATTCTAATCTGAAGAAAAATAGCTTTTAAAGAAAGCACAGACTTGTAGCATTTTTCTTACAATTACTGAAAGATATTGCATCTCACAGCAGTTCAACACCATTGAATGGTAAGTATAGGCTTGGTAAAGAATGAAATCATTTACATAAATCAAAAATTGGTTTCTCATGCCAAGATTTGAGAACCTAAAATCTAGAAAAAAAACAGCAGAAGAATACAGTTGCTGGTTTTTAACACCCCCTGCCCCCCTTCAGACTTTTATTACTTGATCTTATATTGGTGAGCTGATTGCAGCAATAAAAATCCCTGTTTTCACTGAAGGCAGAATTCCAATGCTATTCATGAGCAGAAGAGAGAAGGCACAGGAGACAGCATTTCTAAGAACAGTGGATCAGTGAATCCCCCAAAGTGTTAGGATAGGCTAAGAAGTCTAAAACATCACTATGCAGACTTAAAGTCCTGAAGAAGTGTTCAGATTTAAAAGAAAGCTTGTTTACCATGGAACTGCTTCCTTCCCCTTTGGTGGGATCTACTGATTGCTCAGCACTTCCAAGGGTGGCCCCGCTTTTCCAATAGCCTAGGCATCTGTACACCCATGGTCTTCACTCCAGACCCTTTCTTGTGAATAATCATCAAGTTGTCAGATGAGACCAAAGTCTTACCAGTTGTCTTCCTGTGACAATGACAGAGTCCATAGAAGAGCTTAAAGGAAGTAGTGAATTCACAAGGTATTAATGTGGAGAGATGAGGGATTATACTTTCAACAGACTAAGCCACCACCCTTTGAATAAGGTTTTTCTATACAATGCATTTGTTTCAGAGAATGACAACTACTACAGCATCTCTGATAGCTACAATCAAGCTTTACACCATCTGCAGCAGTCCTAAATCGATCCCTGTAAATTGTGCAACTTCCATATAAATACTGCCACCTCACCTTTAAGTCTTTGTGTCAAAAAAATAATAGCCAGCATAACTCAAGATTGTAGTTTCCTCGACTTGGCCCTCCTACAGTAAGCAGCCCACTTCCTTGGTCTTTATCTCCTTCCACTGTTTGTATAATAGTCATGTCTCTCCTTAGTTATCGCACCGCTAAACCATAATAATCTGCCTTGATAAGTCTTTCCAGCCTCCCTGATGATTCTCATGGCTTTTCTCCAAATTCCACTCAAGTTATTCACAGTTTTCAGTGTAAAAATTTTTTTCCTGGAGGTTCTTTTGCAATGTTGCTTGAAGTAGTTTAGGGAAAGTTCTCAATTGTTTCTTGGCTAAGCAATAATAGTCTTCTACAACACACATTTTGGGGAAAGAGTCTATCAAAAATGTCCACCTTAAAATGTTTAAGACTGAACATTGGTGAAACATACTGAAAGAGCACTGCATTAGGAGGAGGTTGTACCAGTTAGCTGTTGATGCAGTATTAGCCTCTTGTCCACTCCAAGGCTAGTCCAAAGCCAGTTAAAGACAATGGAAACAAATCCGCTAACCCTATTAACATTTTTTGTCTCATTTAATTGAACTCTAGGCTACAGTTGTGTTCAGAAAATATTAATGACAAAATTAAAGCTTCTTTGTAATTTATTACTAAAGCTACGTGCCTGGTTATTGTGATGTTTAGCATTTAGGCATTGACTTGACTACACAGGAATTTCCAAAATGGGTTCTAAGAATGGATGGAGAAAAGCCATTTTACAAAAAGGCAGGAAAAAATTCTTGCAACGTAATGGGAAAAGGAAGGTATTATGGAACCTTTAAGTAGAACTTCCCCACCCCCCAAAAAAAAGTCAGAAGTGTTCTGCACATCTACTGCAAGTCCCTTGCAGATGTGGGGGTAGACTTGGCACCCTTACACCCCGCAGCCAGCGGGGCAGGGGCACCTCCTTCTCTTTGGACAGCTGGAGGCAACAGCCTCATGGACTGCCAGCTGCTAAATCCAGCTAAGGTCATTTGCTGGAGGTGTTAAGCCTGCGAAGGTTAAAAAGCCTTTCAGTAGATTTGAGATCAGTCAGAAATAGAAGAGGAATGGTCTGGATGGACTCAAATATCTACTGGAAAAGTGGACCTACACAGGCACCCAGCATCTGCTGCCGACTAGTTCCCAGCTGCAGCCGGAGTTGCAAGGAAGACTACTCTGCGTACGCACACACCACATCCAGCAGCACACTGCAGAAATGCTTCAGTTGCCGTGAAAAGCGTTAATTGCTCTGCGACTGTCTTCATCTACTGCTTTTCACTGTGACTCCAGCAGTAGTAGTGCCTGCAACTACACCACCTGCAACCAAAATTGAACACCTGTTGAAACATTCTGCTTAACTGATGATTGTCATTTAGTCAAGGTAAGTTAACAAAGGTGGTGTGCCTTTTTTAAGATATCCCATGCTCTTATAAATAAGTTTGTTTTCCTTGTTTGGCTCAAGTGTCGAAAACCCATCATCAAGAGAACTGGGAAAGGATGTTGGTGTCTATGTAAGTGCCGAGACTGGATGGAGGAAACAGTCTTGGTATAGAAATTTATTTGTGGTAGTAAATTGTGCCACTTCTTACTAGGTTAAGTAACGCCGCATTATTATTTTGCCTATTTCCAGCCAGCAGCCTATGTCAGAGAATTGAAAGAAAGCAGAGATCATGGTTCTTCATTACACAACAGGCAGATGAAGAAGCAGCTAAATTCATCACAGCGTTAACAATCCATATGTAACCGCAAAACAAATGTCCAGTTCCTGGGTCCAGTTTGCCATGAATAATTTCAGACATATCTCCAATTTGTTTGCATTTGTTGTGCTGAACCTGACTACTCCGCCCCCCCCCGACCCCTCTACATTCCCTAGGTACCAGGAGAAAAGCAGCAAGAGTATTTCTTATGCCTATTTACAACCGTTGCACAAATTCATGAGAAGATTTTGAATTTTGACATCCAGAAAAAAAGAGCAGAGTTTTCACTAGCTGTATAGGCAGGGAAAAATATTGCAATTTAAAGTGTACTGTTTAGAAGGGAGGGACAGAAGAACCCGCATGGCATATCCCTCGATGGAACAGTATGGTCAGTACCATGCAGGAGAGTTTGCTCCATGCCAGTGCATAGCTGGATTCCCTATTAAGGAGAGCTTTAAGCATCAATTAGCCCACAGTTTCTGGACAGGAATGGATTACATCGCAAGGAAACGCATTAAAAAATAGGACACAAATGTCTCTAAGACATCTATGAAATTTGCTTCAGTAAACAAGAGGCAAGGGCCAGAAGGATCTAACTGGAGAGGCAAAGCAGCACAAAGAATGTGTGGTTACAACAAAAAAAAGTACTATCTTAAACAAATCACAGAAAGAGGACCCTTCTGATCCTGGAAAGCATTAATTCCCAGTCACTATTTTTAAACAGATAAAAAACATATGCATTTGAGAGATTGCCAGCTGCTGATTCAGCATTTGTTTCACGCTGCTGTTGGCAGCAGCAACAGCAAGTAACACAGCAATGATAAGGCAGAGTAAATTCCAACACTCTTTCCCAATTTGCCATCTAAGAGCTTAATGGAATAACACGGGATGAAGAGGGGTCTGTGCGCATTTCCACCGCTTGCAGTCCCCCTAGATGTGACCGAGCAACATCTTGTTTCCCTTTGAGCACAGTATTTGAAGCCATCAGACAGGTTGGGCTCAGGGCACGATAAGGCAATCC
The DNA here is from genome assembly GCA_013400535.1 of Scopus umbretta. Classification (NCBI taxonomy): domain Eukaryota; kingdom Metazoa; phylum Chordata; class Aves; order Pelecaniformes; family Scopidae; genus Scopus; species Scopus umbretta. The sequence continues at coordinate 31,806 of VZTL01054586.1, forward strand.
AGCGCTTTTTGGTAAAGGTCTCTGTACGGCACTGCTCATATATCTGCTGGCAGTGGGGCTGTGCAAGCCTAGCCTTTACTTTTTTTCCAAAAAATACCAGCAAGTTCAACAAATAGAGGCACCCCCAGTCAGCAGGACAATGCTACTAGGAGCATATATATATAATCTATAGTGTTTTCTGTTTCCCCCAGGACCACAGCTGCCCCAGAGTAGCCCTCCCCACACTCTGCTCATATACAGAGTTTTGTGTGAACATCAACAAGAAGTGGCCTTATGCCAATTTTTGACCAGGTAAACCCTAAAATGGCTTCTTGAAACATTTGTCAGGCTATCCTGCAACTCTACTTTCTTCAGGTTTTTCTTCTGTTGCCATAGGACAGTAACCTCTTAATGAAATTTATTCCCCCCCCCCCCCCGCCCCATCCTTTTGATCAACTGCTCTAAAGAATTGTTATTTTCAGGACAGAGTGCAGGTTCACCACTGACAATATCCCTTCCCACCTCCTTGGCTTAGATGGGTTGATAATTTGTACATTTAATACCTGTCAACCATTTCCAAGCATTTTTTCCCCCCTTAATTCTTCAATGCTTACTACACATTTATCAAGGGAGGCCAGTAAATAATAATAATTCAGGCAGAGTTTTTACTGTAATTCCTTAATTTGCTAACAGTCCACAGTTATCTGGACATACAAAAGGAATTATTTTTCTATCCACCAATTAGCAAACCAGGAGTTCAAAAGCCTCTGTGACTGCATTAGCGCCGAGCATTCCTTAATCCATAAAAATTAATGGAGATTATGTTAAAGAGACTTAAATATTTAAATCCTTTGCCACATTAATCACTCTCTTTTATGTGCAGGTAACTCCAGCTGAAGTCCTCAGGAGCCCTGTGTGTGTGTGGCAGAACAAACTAATCTCTTCAAATTAGAAACGTGAGGGGGTTTTATTTCACCAGCTCTCCCCCCGATGGCAGAAGGTGGCTGCTTTCTCCCACAGCTTTTGAGGTCTGACTTCCCCCCCCCGCTGAAGCTCTTGCTGTATGACTTTATGTTAAAGGCTTAATGGGCTCCAAAACCCCCAAATGGAACCATTTAGTATTGTTGTGGATGGTTGTCCAGGTTACAGGTAACTACAGCGTGCAATTAAATATCACTGACTTCCCAGCACCGCCCAGCTGCTAGACGGGAGTCCTGAATTTTCAGTTTTGCTTGGATTGGAAATTTGGCTTCACCACCATCTTCTACCGCTCCCAGGACAATACCAGCCCAAAGCATCTATGCTGCACACAAAGACTTTATACTGCTCTCTTTATGGCTACATAGTTTTCACACACCTCTTAACTGGAGTGACATTAAAAAGGTTCTGAACTCTAACTTTTTGCTTTTGGCAGCACAACTTTAAATAGACATATCCTCAGAAACAGAGGTTTTTAGAACAGAGAGTAATTATCCTGAAGATAAAAAAGTTGCATTTCAAAGATTTGCTAGAGGGTATTTACTGAACTATACCTGCCAAAGGAAAAAAAGTTACAGAAGTGGGATTATTTCACTCCTCCATTTCTTTTCTTCCTGGCCCCCATGTGCATCTCCCAAAATATTTGGTTTCTCCTGAAGCCACAGAGGCTCTTTGTGCAAGCAATGAAGGAGCAGATTTCCCATCCTTAGGACGATGAAGAACCACATTTACTCAGTTTGGTTGACACCCAAATTCACAGCTTAACCTGAGACTCTTTTTTTCCCTTGAGCAGCTCAGCTGCTACCAGCAGGAACCGCCATCTCCAAAACCTTCCACCACTCCCCCCTTTGCACAAAGCCCTTTGGAGCCTCTGGATGCAGAGAGAGACGGCCTTTTCCTCCTGCACATCTACAGCTCCATCCAGGAGCTGGGCCATTTATAATGTGCACATTATATATTTAATGATTTATATTTAGTTACATATACAATATGTATCATGTGCATTTCTTACACACTCACACATTTCCTCCCCCCTTCCCCTCTCTTAGGGGTTTGCAGAAGCAAAACAAAGTGCATGTCAGGCAAGTATGGAGCTGGTCCCGGGAGCCCGCAGGGAAGCCCACCCGGGTTTGCCCTGGCCCCACGGTTGCCACTAGGGGTCAGCCGGAGCCCAGCAAATCCCCCCAGGCAGCCCAAGCCCACCCCAGCACGGGGGGCTCTGACCTGGCAGACTGTTCTGCTCCAAAAAAAAAAAAAAAAATCAGCATCAGGCCAGGCAGCTGTGAAAGCGAGCCTTCAAACCAGTGGCATTTCAGTTGCTACCTTCAAAGGAAAAGTGTTGAAGAACCAGCAACCCCCCCCCCCAAAAGCAGTGCAGTAAGGTGAAGACTACACGCCAACCCATTTCGTGCATCAGAGGAACTTCTGCTGCTGCTTGGTGGCACAAAGTCAGGTAGCGGTGACTGCTACTTGGGCAGCATTTTTTAAAAAATAACCCAACAAGAAGTCACAAACCACGCAGCACCGTTTCCAGCAGATTGAACTAACACTGTCAAAAGCCTGGGCTGAGGTCCTAAAGGCTTGAGACAGACTCTAAATAAATGTCGACAAGTATTACTTCGTGACGGCTAGCAAATGCAAAACTCATCCCGGCTTAGGAAGCTTGACTTGCACTCCCGCACAGCGGTTTTACTGCCTTGCAAGAATGCAGAGTAACCGATTGCTTTGTTAGTAAAGTCGATGGTACTTTAATGTTATGTTTAAAGCAATAGAAGAAAGCAGACTTTAGCCTCTGACATATCTTTAAAATGGACGTAACACAGTAAATGTACAGCGCACAAGGCTCATGGGAAAGTTCGCTGAAACATCTTCAGAGCATTTTCAGTCAAGCTAGGTTTGTTCTATTAATTTGATGCTTACAAGTCGATGTTCCTTTGGTGAAACAGCCTTGTGCAGATTCTGGTATAATATAATTTTGGAGGTATTTTGTTCCTTCTACACAGTTCAATAATTTCATATTAAATTTATTTTATATTCTCTTCTCCAACCTTTTGGCAAGAATTATCCCAGAAAATACTAAGTTATATGAAGAGTAGCATTGTTTCATATTGGATTTTGCTAGAAGCCTTGCAGACAAATTCATGCAGCATGCCGAGAACAACATTTAATTCTTGTGAAGTGAGAAGTGATAGTGATATCTGAGGTGTGAGAAACTGGAGTCCTGGCTTCTTTCTCAAAGAAGGAGCAAAAAACAGTACCCTGTCTGATGTGTTTTGGTGAAGCCAACCTTCAAGCCCGTGAAGCCTCAAGCTGCTATTTGGTTTCCCTCTCAAAAAAAAAAAATCACCAAGTCTCCTACTATAAATATCAGACAGCTTTCTGGCTTTGTCAGAATTAGCTTAATGACCAGAAAACAGCAGAAATTCAGACAAGGACTTTTCATAGTAAGACTGGAATAGTTTGCGCATCTGACTGGGGGTCACCTGCAGTTCTCAATTCCACACCAAAAAACCCAAGGTTAAATTGTGAATGCTTCAAGAGAAAGAAATCAAACATGTATGGAAGGCCAATGATAAAAGCAGCCCTTTAGGTCTGTTGATCACAAAGTAGGTGAATAGTAACACATGGAGCAGAGCCTGGTTTATGGAAAGCAAGTAGCTTATTAGTGGTGCCTGCCTTGCAATTACTGGTAAAGCAGTAAGCTATTTAGCCGAGTAAACCAAAAGCAAGAGACAGAGCAGCAGGGCATGATTCTTCATCTAATGAAGCGCTTTGCAGTCTGTCAGATGTGCAAAACCAGGAGAGCTGGGATTGGGAATTGACAGAAGCTGGGGCTTCATTGATCACAAATTCAAAATTGAGCAGCCAAAGAATGGCATTAAATAAGGATGGCTCCAGTGGCCTGGGAGCTCAGGCAAAAAAATCTAATCAAGTGATCTAATGAGTTATGTGGCTGAGAGGTTGCCTGCATGGCAAGCACCTTCCTGTGCACAAGAACACCACAAGTTAGCCAGTCACTCAAACCGAACGCAGGCGCTCGATTCTCTAGTCCCGTGTATGTAGAACTGGGCTGAAACAAAGGCTCTGGTCAGACAAGCCGCTTCCTCTGCCTTTTGTAAAGCAGAAGTCTCTATTGTAGTTCATTAAGGTCTGTAATAGCTCTACAAGCTTGTATACACTAGGCATTTCATGAATAACAAGTTTTTGGCAGCTGACCAATCATCTGAATATTTCAAGGCTTGGCAATATTTCAGCATGGTCTCCATAGCAAAAGAGGTCATTTTCTCTCTATTCCCTGAAGTGGTAGCTTACAGTTCAGTCAAATTCCTTCAACTGACCTTTTGGCATTTTAAAAATATTTATCTTTTAAATAACTCATCATTCAGCTCCACTTTGTTGCAGCAGTTATAGGAGAAAACCCCAAACCGTGGGTAAGTTTCTGGTTATAGCTCATACCATTACAGAGCCCTCCCTGGCAGGCACCGATTAGAAGTGACCAATTAACACTCCCCCAGTCTATGGAATAGGCCTAATTAGCCAGGCTGAGGTGTGCCTAGGAAACTAATGACATATCCCCTAGTTGCACAGGAGAGGTTGCACAGTCAGCAGAGCTTGGCACCAGTAACCAGAAGACTCAAGACGCTGTCAAAAACAAGATGACTGCTTGAGGGGCAGAGTGGAAACACGGTATTTAGTGAAAAGGACCTTCAAGATGAGAAATTGCCCTAGTATAGTGCAGTATCTCACCCGGCAGGAGTAATCTAGCATGGCTTCACTCAGCATAAAGAGAACCCGTCAACTGAAATAAAAGTGGAGCAGCAGTTAGACTGCCACATAGCAGCTTCGTCTAGTGGCTGTGGACATTGTAGTAATATACTGAAAAATAAGACCTAGCACTGACTGCAGCTAAATCTAGCATGAAGGTAACCTCTCACTTGCTAAAGGATCTCACATATTTCTCAGTGAAGCAAGACAAACAGCACAAAGCAGGTAATCTCACACCTTCATAAGCACCATCTCCTCCTTCTGGAGGCTGAAAGCCTTCCAGAGGCTAGTGGTCGCAGTGGACTTCAATGCCTATCTAGATACCTGCTTCATTCCTGCCTTTGGGATCTACATAAGTGGCTGCATTGCAGGGCTTTCTTAAGCTCCAGCTCTGCGCACCCTTTGGAAGGGAAAGCTCACAGCCCGCAGAGCTTGGAAAAGATCAATCTGCACTTTGTTTCAATGATGCTGAAATGACTGGGGATACAATTCAAACAATTCCCAGATGAGAGGCCTGGGGCTTCCAGAAGGACAACAATAGGGTCAAGAAGAGGAAGTATTGGGGGCAAACATATTTTGGCTGGGTGCGAGGACCCCTACTATGTGTGATTTGTTCTTTTTTTTCCTTTAGATGCAAGTCCATTTGGCTAAACAGGATCGGGCTGCTTTCCACTTGAATGAACAAGCAGCTTTGTAATAAGAAACAGTCCTTTGTAGCTTCTATGAAACTGTAGGACTGATCAAAATAATTTTGCTATTGTTAAAAACTACTAAAATAGGATTTTTCACTGTTTTTGCTGACTTATGAAATATGTCTTTTTTTTTTAAACACATTAATAAGAGAAACTGTCACTTAAGACTGGAAATTCCCACAGTTGCTATACTGAAAAACAGCAAAATCTTTTCAGTGTCATGCCTTGTGCAAAAATATTTAACAATTAATGGTCTCGAGTTTCTTGTGCATTTTCCTAAATATTGCAGTTGTTTTGCAAAGACCACTGTGAACACAGCTGCACCAAACCAACAAACAGTTGAGGCCATTGTTTGTATTTTGGCAAAACTATCTTACAGAAAAGCATGAAAGCCAGCTGGGTTGGAAATTGCAGATTCAAACTTTAAAGCTTTGAGGAATGGAGTATACAAAAATGAAAAAAGGCTTTATTCTGCCATATTTACCCACCCCACTGACAGCCCTGTGAGACCCATTCCCAGCAGAGGATATATCCAGGCTGCAGGGCAGATATACTCCAGGAGGAAGGGGGGAAAAAAGCCAACGCATGTTGAGGAGACAACCCAACAGCACTGGAACGCAGCCTGGGAATACATCAAAACTCCCGTTTTAGATATATCCATCAACCCCAGTAAGTCCATTAATGAAATACAGGGGTGTTCAACGTCTATACTAGTGACAAAAATCTGGTGTGGAATATATTGTGCTACCTTATGCTACATTATACTCTGTAAATGGGCCATTGGTTTCAGTGGCTGTTTCCTGCAGCTTTATCTAGAGTCCGAATATCCTCTGGAGGTACACAGATCAAAGCCAGACTTACCAGCCACACAAGCATACAAACCCAGTCAAAACGCTCTAAGTATACCACATGTATTAGTGTACAGCCATATATAACCAAATTTGCAGTTCACAGCTGTTTAAAGCACTTGAAGAACAAGATTCAGAGCACACTGTGCTGTGTGGAAATAACCTTAGTGAGTGGCTTTTTATGAGGAGTCCCACAGACTAGGTCACCAGCAGGTCTACCTGGTGATGGGACAAAGAATGGCACTGCAAGATCTGTAGCCAACGAAATGCCTTAACTAGAAATGATGCCATGGTAGCAAAGGTTGGCTTGCAAACTGTAGTCAGTTGGTTAGCACTGGAAAGCAGTTACTTGCAATGAAATAAAGAGTTTAAAACATGTTTGATTTAGATACGTATTATTTTCCTTCTAGAAGGATGCTAGCAGATGTAGTCATGCTGCCTAAAGATGTTGTTTGTTCCTGCTGCAAGATTCGTTGTGATATCTCTGCCAGTTACCTCCTTCCACACCTCAGCTGCCAACATGAATCATGCAAGCATGGCTCATTTGCTTCAGTGCCCAGTCCACCAAGGTGATGTGGACTGACTGCCACAGAAAGTCTGCAGTGATTTTGTGACGACAGCGTGAGAGACCCATCACATGTAGAGCCAGTAGATTACAGGCATTGCTGACTGTACTTGCGGTTGGCAGAGATTTTACAGTCTTGCTCATTACAGTACAACTCACCAGCTAGACCTAATAAAAGCCAGTCCTCATAAACAAAGCAATTATGATGCCAACATTCAAAATGCTAAGGAGCATACACTTCCTTTTTTTTTTTTAAATGGTGGAGGCCATGAAAACATGATACAATTTGTGTTTAGGGAAGCTGATATTCTGCTCTGATGTTTGATCTGGCAAGAAACCACAGTTCCTTCCTGCAAGCTGGCAAAACACTAAACACAGGGAATACCATGCACAGACAGTCGCAATTAAGCTATCTTTTCCGAGCTGTAAAACAGCACTAGGCACATAAAACAGCAGAAAACACATTTGTTTCCTCTCCATCTGCACAAGCATATATAGCGATTCAGGCTTACCCAATTTGCAAGAGAAGAGGAAGAACAAACACGCATTTAATCTTTGTTTAGGACCACCTTACTCTGTATTGGCTACTGGTGGATTTCAGTTTCTAAAACAGTTGGCAGTGCCAGCGTGAGCATCATGCCTTTAGCGGAATTTAAAGCTGGAGCTAGCAAGTGCATTAATCATGGCCTGTACTATCCTAAATGGAGCACAGATACAGCACAGTTACAACAGGGTGCTAGGCAATGAGGAAATACAAAAAAGAAAAAATCACATACCTACTGCTGTTCTTTCTAGTCATGAAATTGGGTTAGGCAATGCATTTTTAGAGCTGCAGTAATACCTTCTTATAACCTTTAAAAACTGACATTTTCTTAGAAGCCAGATATAAATTAAGCAATAAGTTACTTAAAATTATAGCAGTGCATGACATGTTAAATTGTTCTACACTACTTATGTGATCTGATGAAGCTGATTGCATTAGTAGCCTTGACAATGGATTATATGCATGGAAAATCTCAGACTGCTGCAAGACTGAGAAAAATGTAAGCTATTTCACCAACCGTCAGAGCAAAAATCTTCTTACTTAATATTTAATGTTTTCTGCCCATTCCACATATGCATATTTCCATAAGTGTTTCCATGTTTATGGTCTAAAAATCCCACTGATTCTTGTTGACATTCAGGGACACAAGGCCACTGCCTAGCAAGAATGAGAAGTGCTGTATGAATCATGCCAGTTCATTCGCCACAGCTACACGTAGTTACAGCTGTCAAACCAGATTTAGCACACACTAGAGGAAAGAAAGGAGTAGAAATGCAAGGAGAGGAGGAATAGTGGGTGCTCTGTGCAGGGAGGTGCATAGCACTGCCTAATGTATGGTCTTCATCTAGTACTAAGTTTGAAATCTTCTCAGTTTGCATATGGGTTCTCTAATTCACCAGGCTCCAACAGGCCGAGAACCTAAGTTTTGCTGGCTAAGCAGGGAGCACAGGAAAACAGAGTTGGGAGACTAGACGCAATAGTAGTCCCATTGTGGCCAACTCCTTCCACTGTGTTATTTCATACTGACATGTAGTCACCAGAAAGCAAAGTGAAATGCATAGGATAATTTTACAATCCAATGCAAGTTATTATCTACTAAGAACAAATTTATATTTATATGTTGTTTTTTCCCCATAACTACAGTCTACATGATTAGTACCACTCAACCGTAAGAAGAAAATAATCATATTCAAATTTAGCCTTTGATCAGCAGCGGTTTTCCTTTACGTGAGAAAAGTTCAGTCTGGTTTTGGCTGGTGCTTTTGAGATAAACAGAAAATTACCCTGCAGTTTTTCTGGCAAGTCTGTTAAGAACCAAGCCAATATTCAGCTAAAATTAAATTTAGAATTAAGATATGGTTGCTTCACCATTTATCCTTCTTTGGATTTTACATGGTAGAACTGGGATTCCAAATCTCATATTTCACAAATCTGAACACTCCTGTGTTTCCAGGAATCTCACCCTTGGAAAAAAAGACTACTTTGACTTCATCTATGCTAATGCAAACCTAAGCCTGAGGACTTTCCCAGTGTGGGTATCCCATCTGCTCTAGATCCGCAGCATAGATATCCAAGATATACCTTAGATATCTCTTGCCTGGCCTAGATGCAGCTACAGTGGACACTACCTGGGACAAGCCCAAGTATCCCATTTATTCCATGAGCCTTTTGGCATCCCTGATGCCTCTTGCTTTGGTGCATGTGTAGCATGCAAAACTATGTGGCCTTCTGTGAAGAGCAGTGTGACCTGCCCATTTATCCACAAATGACTTTTTTGGGGAAAAGAGAAATATCCTGGGCCAGAAGTCAGTCCTCAGAACTTTCACAGATCTGCTGTCTGCCTACAGATGACAGCATGGGATGGATAAGTAGCAGCCACCTCCCATGCTGAGAGTCTAAGACAACCTAAGAGCCTTCACAGAACAGGACACGTTCCCTCCCTACACTCTGGGGCCATGAAACACATGTAGACCGCAGAAGGCATCATATCAACCTGACTTCAGAGGGAATTGCCTAAACACCTTCTCCTTTGGAAGGAACTTACTAGCCTGGGGCACCCAGTGCTCAGCAATATTCAGAAGGAAAACAGATGCTTCCAGAAGAAAATATGCCATAGAGGCTTCTAGGTAACATAGGCAAGATGGAGCACAAAAGCTGCAGTCCTTCCCCAGAGCACCAAGTCAAGAGACAAACCACACCTGGCAGACATTATTTTTAACAGATCCTCTGCTCTCCTCAAGCAGACAAGTGCTAGACAAAGTGTAGACCTTTATACCCAGTCCTCAAAGAAAAACAGTAACAGAATTGCTAACAAAAGTTATTGCAATGCCTTCTTTGAACTGGCACTCTCAGTCTTTCCTCTTTGTAGTAGAGACTGTGCATGTCTATCACTGAAGTCATGTGAGCCTTCTATAAACTGTTTTTATGACTAATCATGCTAGCTAATTGCAGAATGTTATACACAGATTGTCTTGTTTATGGCAGGATTAGCACTCTATCCCCTTAGGCAATAATCCAGTGCTCAAAGCTCTTCTCAGAAACCCGTTAGGACACAGCCAGTTTCAGATTAGAAAATTCTAGGTGATGTACAGTAGGATCTATATGACAGTCTACCAAGACTCTCAAGTTTCATGAAACACTGACCTTGGCCAGAGATGAGAGAAATATTCAATTTTAAAAATTGGTGCAAGCCACTTGGACACAGTAGGACGCAACTTCTCTAACTACTAACCTGAAAAACAGATTATTGGAAGGCACCTGGACAAGTGCTGTTAAGAAACTGAGGGAAGGTTTTTGCCAAAAAAACCCTCACCCAAAATAAGATGATTTGGCACTGAATGAGGAATGCATTAGCACAGAAAGAGCAAAAGCACAAATCCAAGATGCAGAGACAGCATCTGGGTAATATCGGTATCTTAAGACAGCTGACAGATAAAACTGTAAGCAATTGTGACATACAGTTGACAAACTCAAGCAGATGTCTTCAAGACCAGATAAAAACATCTACAGTCTACATGAATACTAGTATGTCTCTTACTAGATCATAAGGAGAAAAAGGATACATATGCCTGGAGAAAGAAGAAGAAAATTCTATAGTGCAGTGATCAGATTCCTTCCTTTTGGCTAATTTACCTAACCTGGATGGGGAGAGAATCTCTATTTTACAACTGAGCCTGTAGTGTGGACATGCTAGAGAAAGCCATTTGTATCTTTAGAGTAGAATTGATCAGAAAATAAGTACAAAGCTTAGTGAAAGGCACTTGCTAAAAAACACAGAAAACCTCACAGAAATATGCAGCAATTCAAAAATCAGTCAGGATATACATATATGGCTAAAAGACAAGTCCCAATGCAGTTACAAATTATGTATTACTCTATTTTATATATTATAAAATGTTTTAGAAACATGAGCCCCCTCACATTCCTCTTCCACATATGACACTTGAAACAAGTCACTTTTGAACACACATGTCTAGTAACAACATGCATCAAAGCAGCCAAGAGTGGAACAGATGATTTGGCTTCCCAATATTCCCAGCTGTTCAATGACAGCAAGTAAGTCATCACTAGCATTGCATATTTTGGCAAAGATACCAAAATAGTGAACTTTTTTTTCTTTGAGAAATAGCATCAGCATTCCCCTTGGATACTTATAAAGTTGTAACATGACATGTCAATGATACCTGCCTACTGTTAATCACCAAGTTTTGCAGGAGAGCCTTTCGTTAAAGAAAAGTCTTCCCTAGCCCATTGGAGAGGTGGTCTGAAAAGGCCAGGGTGGAGAATAAACACTGGATTGATGACCACTTCTCACCGAAGACAACCTGTCCTGGACAACCTGGACAACCCTGGCCTCATTCATTTCTCTTGAGTTTGGCAGCAGAGGATTCATGACATTCAAATTTAGGTGCTTATAGCAGCCAGCCTCAGTGTGTCCCTCAATTCCCTTTCATTATATATAAAGACAGGCCAAGTTCTCCATTCTCATCCCGAGACTAACCTTGTGTGCTGAGGAATAGCATACTGGTTTTTTGCAAACCCATTTCAAAAGTTGCCCTTCCCAGGCTAAGGGAGAAAAGAGGAATCAAGCAGTTATTTTTTAACGAGAAGCTGTTGCAATCCCCTTGGCCTCAGGCACTTGTCTTACAGCAAGGCCATGCCAGCATAGAGGAAGTCAGCAGAAACCCTGTCCTTGCATTCCTGGTACAAAATAAGATTTTTCTGAGTGCCTGGTGGCAATTAGCAGAGACAAACACTGTTTTGTCCTTCTGTCTTAATAACTTAAGTGTCTTCTACCACAGTACTTGAATTCATTATGGTGGTCAATGCACTTCTAGTATGAATAGCAACATTTCTACTCTCAGTACCTCTGGAAATGGGTAAGTTACCTTTAGGGAGGGGAACAAAGAGGATAAATTGCTTACCAGAGGGACACAAAAAGCCTACAGGGAGAAGTTAATTGACTCCAGAATCCCAATCCAACACCTTAAAGCTCAGGCAGGCTTTCCCCTTTGTATACTGAAAGCACTCCATATGTAGAAGGATGGCATTTGTCCTTCTGGATTGGATTTTATCAGCTGCTTAATATATTGATGTTAAGATGGAAAATAGGGGGTTGTTTCTTCATTAGTTCCTCTTTTTACAGTGCTGAATCCAAATTTATTTTTCATTCTCCTTAGTTTTTATGGCCATCATGGATATTTGGCAACTCCTGGGACAAGGTCATTTCCATCAGTCCATCCTTCCCTCTCCCTGCCCCAATCTTTCCTCTCAGGTATTTATTAGAGCATCAATCACAGCAGTATCTAGGCACAAGCTGTCACCTGACTAATGATCTGTGGCTTTCAGATACTATAGCAACTTAATGGCACACATCAGCATATACCTCTGTCACCGCAGTGAAGCAGTGCATTTAAAATATGGCACCCATGCTACCAGTGCATGCTGCTTTTTGCACAAGGTCAAGACTATCTGCACCAGACCTCCCCATTCCTGTGCCCAAGAGCATCTTAGGTAAAGCCATCTCTTCACAAAATACAAGTAAATTATTGAAGTTGTCTTCTTACAGAGAAGAAAACCCACCCACTCTAATTTCATCAAGGGTGCTCATGGGAGCAAGAGTTACCCTCATCTCCCCCCTTTGAAAGCAAGAAGGGGTCACCAGCACACATAACAGGTACAGGGTGCCTGATCAGCAGCATCTGCATTTAATTGAGCTGTGCACCACCCTCCCACCAAGCAAGGGTGTCCCCAGGCCACCAGGGTGACTCAGGACAGCTTGATGCTCTCCAAACACAATCCCACTCTTTCAATAAAGAAAAAAATCTCTTCTCGAGTGCTTATCTAAGTGCTCACTGCCTTTCAAAGGCTGCACCCACACATTACCGCCCCCCCCTTCTCTTCTCCACCTTTCTAGCCAGGCAGTTATTTGGAATTCAGTCTCTGTCTCCTTGCTGAAGTCGACTCACATAACTGATAGTTGAGCAATTTCCAACTTAAACCCCATGCATTAACATACAAAAAGCAAAACACATTTGGAGTGCTTTACTGCTGGAGGGAAGGAAACATTAGTTCCAGGAAGACTTAACAGGAGTGGAAGAGAGTGAATGGCTTTGAACTGAATCAAGTCATTTATGTCTTGATTTTTTTTCCTCCTTTTACAGCAGAACTCTAACCACCCCCCCCTGAAAAATAAAACGTGGACATCCCTGACAGAAGACCTAAAAAACCCTCTGAGTTTCATTATTTCAGACTTCAGCTGGATATGTGTGCGCTGAAATACCAAAGCATGGTAATCACAGTATAATCAGTATTCTCATCTGCATTAAAAGCTGATCTTGCATTCATCAGATCAAACCCAATGCTTAGCCCATGAGTTTATTCAGCGCTCCATTTCTCTTGTTCCATCTGTCAGCACATTTCTGCTATGTAGAGAGTACGAATGGTTATACAAGGCTCTAAACAGAGGGGCTGGATTTCTTCTTGATCCTCCCGGGGAATCATGTGAAAGAAGGTTTGCCTTACTATTGAGCTTTTCTTCCCACCTGTCCTGGCAGAAAGTCTTCATAAGATGTGCAAGTACCTGCAGCTTAGCAGGTGCTCTTTGGTTCTTACCAAGTTGTTTGTCTCTGACTTCTTACATTTGCAACCCATAAATCGGATGCTATAGTGTAGTACCTTCCCTTTGTCCTTTTGAGAAACACCCCTTCCAGCTACAAGTAACCTCATAAGATCAGTTTATCACTACAGTCAATCTCTCCCCATTCTCTGTTTCTCCATCAGATGTTTTTTTAAGTAATAGTTTTGTGTCTTTTGAGCCTCATTATGTGTTTGGCAGGTGTAGGATGCATGGTGGATGACCATCTCTTTTCACAGAAGAAAACTTACAGACAGCAAGAAACATTCTGCAGTTTCAGCATCTCCTTGTGTTCCCCAACCCTCCCCGCCTTTTAATTGCAGAGCCAAGGCCTTTCACCGAGCTGTGGCTTTCCTTTGAGAAGCTCATACACCACTACACACAAGTCAGGGTATGGGTCAGCTTTGCTGTCACCTCTGCACCAGCACCCACGTTCAGGTTTCCTACTCACCGCACCACTTCCTGAGGAAGCAATTGCAGCTTTCTAAAGGTGACTTACTACCAGGAAAAACATAAGTTGTTCCTCAATTCAAATGCTTACCAGAAACCTGTCAATCCTGAGATAACACTCAGATGTACTACCATTAAAGGTGAAATGGAATTTACCCCACCACTGGTTCTTTACCTTGAAGGTCTGCAGTCCTGCAAATGCCACACCATTGAGTGCAGTGTCTACCCTGCGAAGGCTGTAGTGGGGAGAGAGGGAAGAGGAACGGACACGGCTTGGAGTAATCTAGTAAGAAAGCTTGCATCACGATTGCTTGGATTTGGAGATTAGTCTGCTCAGTAGTGCTATTTAAACTTTTAAGGCAAGATGTCACCTGTTCAGCCTGAAAACAGAAACAGACACTATAACAGCTAGTTTGTTTTTTTATTCCCCCCCCCCCTCAAGGCTTCAGCCCTCATTGGAATGGTATAACTAGTGGACTGCCTTTACAGTATTGTCTGAGAGCAGACAACAGCTAGAAGCTGCCCTTCCATCTGGGCATGCAGGGTTTCCCTTCCTCTGCCCCCAAAACTCCCCAAGGAAGTGTGGACGCAGGGCATTAGTGGTTGGCTGCAGCATGACCTGAACTGGCTGACGGTTCTGTGCAAATAAAAGCCGTCTCTCCTCCACATCACCACCGCATAGCGATGCACTTTATAGGGGTATCAGCATTTCCACCAGATAACCTTGTATACATAGTTTTACAAGTGACATGCTTCAGCGTTGACTGATAAAATTCCTTTCCATAACTGCAGTTCAGGAATTCCATATCTATCCATCTTATTTATCAAGCTCATTCCACCCAGGCACATCAGTTAGGATACTGCTTGAACTCAGATGTGTATACCAAGAGCAGCTGTAAGTAGGTTTCAAATGAAAACAAAGCCACAGCTTTAACTGTGGAAGAACTACAGAGCAAGCAATCCTTCATTTCCCCATCCTATAAAAATAATCTAGATTTACACAGAGACATGTTGAGCTATTTTCAGAGTGGCCTGGAAATATCTTGAAGAGCATCAAGGTTTGGTTTTTTTTATATTTTAAGAAATTATTTTCAACTTTCTAAAGGAGACTTAAGTTATCACTCATAAGTCAGTTACAGTTTACACAGTTCAATTCATGTTAGTCTTTTTCAAACCACTACAATTCTTGGATAAAGAAAGCTTTAAGGGAACAAGGATTTACCAAATACTCCAGAAGGAAGAATAGATTTATCAGGTAAACATAAATCCAAGCTGGCAGAACAAAGCCTAAAGACTAATCACATTCACTACAATCTTAAATTAAAGGGTCTTTTTCCCCTGAATTTACTGCAACTGCTTTTACTGCTATTTTTACTTCACTCAGGCCTTCCTACAAATTAGGCTACTCTTCTCACCAACATTCAAATGTCCTCCCTAACCAAGCTTGAAAAAGACCAGTATAGAGGCCCTCAGTTACTAGCACTTGTCTTTCAGGAAGGTTAGAAGCAAAAACAGTTGTCAAACGACCAAACTCACGTGCTCCATCTTCCCTCCAACAGCCAAAGAGCCTCCTCTCTCCTCAGGAAATGGTGACACATCTGCCTAGGCCAGCAGACTAACCTGCATCCCCTGCAGAGTGCCCCAGATAGCCTCTCTGCTGCTCTTTATGACCTCACTCCCTCATTATCACATCACTGGAATCAACTGAGGTCATCATGTGACTCAACAGCACGAGCCAATGAGGAAAGGGGCTCACCTCAAAGTGTGGGCTTGGGAGCGCTGCTTCCTCTTCCCTGCTGCTGAGGACAAAGAGTTTATAGAGAAATAAAGTTTGCAATCTTTGCAATAAATGTATCGAGGGCTGTTTTCCATGGAGCTAGCTTCCTTTGCCCCTGCAGCCTCAATGCTTGGTTGGTCCAGGGTACCAGCTCAGTAGTGATAGCCGATGATGGTATTCCTGGCCAGGACTAATCAGTTCCTGTTGATGCTGCCTTGCATCCTTTTCTTGTGTCAACATCACGTTGGATGCTTATAATCATCCAGCAAGTCCGTTAATACACCCAAACACGCAGGATGTGTTGGTCACTTTAAACTGTTGTGTTTTGGAAATCTGAGTTAGCCAATCTGGAACCATTCTCTCATAGGGTAATTGCTGACTCTTACTAGTGTTATGTTTTCATTTTTTATTTTGTTAAATATAAATCAATATTAAATATAAACAGAAATTAAATATAACAGATAATATAACCATGCATTTCAAGACAGTATTCTGGAATCTGTATTCCTACAAGATTTTATAGTTTTGTATTTTCTTTATACAGGTGGTTTATCTTGAAATCCTGCTTTGATTTTTGTTTTTATTTTTTTCAGAAAGTCCTGACAGTTTTCCTAGTGTTGATATAATTAAATTGAGTTTTCATATCCAGGTGTTTTCACATCCAGCTGTTTTCACTGACCTGTGCCCTTGCTTTCTCAGTTTTTCTGTCTAAATTCCCAAACCTGTTATAATTTAATTCAATTTAATTTAGACTGAACAACACATGATGGCTTGATCCAAGGTTATGTCCAATGGTGACAACTCAGTTGTTTTTCACCGACCTCATTCAATTCCCTACCCGGACTAGATAATCATGTATGATGAGGTATCACCTACATGATTACAGCTTTCATAAATACTCTGTCTTGCAAGAGGCTTTTCTCTGGCAGTCCCACCATCTTAATAACTAATTCTGCTGATGGTGTACAATGAAGATGGAAATGAATCTCAGCCTTTTTACTAGCTCATTCTACCACTCCACCAGGAATTAAATGGCAGTAGAATTTTTGGTTTTACTGCGAACATGCATGCATATATCTTTTATCACATGAAACAAATAGCTTGATAAGCACACCACCAACCTTTCATGAAATATTTCTGTAATATATTTCAGTTCCATGTTGTTTCTGAATTTGCTTGTCCATGTGTTTGAGGGAATCAGTGTGAATGCTTGTCCTACAGAATTGAGTCTTGTGGTGAAGCGACTTCGAGGTCCTAGAAGATGCAGTCTGGGATTGTGAATTCTCTTTATAGCCTAATATCTGAAGTGACACCAAATTAGACTTCTCTTTTTAACGTCATCACTTACTTTCACAAAGCACATAAGAACATTATCAGCCTTTGGAACTCTACCCCTGACAGCTTTAGACTGTATCTGCCAATGGGTGCATAATCTAATAGGGTCTGGGAACAAGATGAAAAATAGATAGACATCATCTTTACATGAAGTTTATTTCCACAGGAAAAGAAACAAAACAAACAAAACTGTACTGGGTAGAATATTTTAATATAATATGCCTTTATGAAGCCCCCTTGGAATCTAGTATGTGTTACAATCACAGGGAGATGGATCAGCGTACAGCTTCTCATCTCTTCTAGTTATTAAAAATCAGGGGTGAAAGAAAAGTCAAGTATGGCGGATGGCTAATGGGGGCTTTGTGTGGTGGTGAGGTAGGGATTTGTGTTAGAGTAACTGTGGTTTCTACTTGTAATTTTATTTGTGCTGTTCACTTAGAAAACACTCATTGAGTACTCCCTTATGGCTTTTCTGTACAGTTAGCATTTCCCACTCTCTCAGCATCCAGCTGCTAGACATATGTGGTAACTAACGCAAAGGCTGTTAAAATGTACTTTGCATGCATGAAGGAGGAATTATGCCACTTAAACTTGTTTTCAGCTAGGCCCTAAATTTGTACGTGCGTGCAAGTCACCATGTGAAGGGCTGCGTATTCTCAGACCAACAGACCGCCCTACTCGCTGGTTTTTATTCACATCTGTAATGTTGTAAAGAATTCTGAAGATATGCACCACTATTCAGTGTGTTGGACATTAATGAAGGGTAATGGTATGCACTGTCATAAGTCGGTAAGAACGTACAGGTGTAAACAAGCCCAGCTAATTTATCTTCCAAGGGAGGCAACAGCATACGGGTAAAGAAGCCTGTGTACTTAGGCATCAGAATGAGGAAATGGAGAAAAAGAAAGCAAAACAAGTAACCAAGTATCTGTTCAAGGAACTACCAAACCCAAAAGCAACCTTCACTCTATTATATCCTTTTGCTCCAGAACAGTATAATGAAACTTTTCTTTCAAGTGAGGGACCTAGTCTAGGGGTGGTTTTCTTCCCCTGTGCCAGTGGTTTCATTCAATGTTCAAACAATTTAATACCATTTTGGACAGAGACATTATACTAAGAAGGAACCTTCAAACCTTGTCTGCCTTATGGGAAAGATAGTGTCTTTCACTCTCTACATTACTCAACCTGAAGAAATTTATATGACATCAATCAAAACGAAAGCAAGGTAGTTCATAATTTGCACATGTGAGCAGGCCAAGGTGACATCCTTCCTTGAGAAAAGATGAAGAGGCTTTGAGGTAGGCACAAATGTAAACGAAGCCTTAGTAAACTCATTTTAAAATGAGTTTCAAATTCTCAAGTGTTTGCTGCCTTGGCTTGGCAAATCACCGGGCATTTCAACATCCCAGGACTCTCAGGAATGCTTGAAGATATTTGAAAGGTAACTGACATTTCCGGCAGCAAAACAGACGAGAAATGTCATGGGACTGTTCTGTTCTTGCAATAGTTTCATTTCCATTTTGCTGGAGAAGAGCTATAAAGCAGACTTGCTAGAGTTTGGTGGTGCTACTTTCTGAGTTAGCTGAATTTCCAGCTGGGTGTCATTGCTGCTATTTCAATCACTTTAGATTCAAAGACAAGCTGGAGTTCACCACAGGTATTCAAATTCTTAGATCTCTAATACGAAATGGAACAAGACTAGCAATGTTTTTACCTCTGGAAAAGCTGGTGAATGCAACAAAAGGTTTTCATAAAATTTTTTGCTTGTAATTTTGTTAGATATTTCTCTCTTTTTTGGAATGTATGTTTTCAATTTTTTTTTGCAATTTAAAAAAGGAGCTTTTGCTTTAGAACCAAAGAAAAGGCTCTTTCTTGGCTGTCCACAGTGTCAGCAACAAGGGGAGACAAGAAATCTCACCAGACCTTCCTGAACTGCGGGCTGTGCGTGCTGTTAGGAAAAGTGAGCTGTGGTGAGGGTTTTCTCCACTGAAATTCACGGTAAACAGCAGTGAGAGCCGAGCTGAGCAGAACTGACAGCTAAGCAGCTGGAAGCAGGACATCGGGACGAATCCGCCGAGCCTGGGAGGTAAAAAACCAGCTGCTCCAGCCCTGTGCAAGCTGCGAAGCAATCCCTTCGCTCAGCCCTCTTTCTCACTTCCCGAATCCTGGGAATGACGGAGGGGGGATGAAGAATGAGGGGTAAAAAGGGGTCTTGGGGGAGGAAGGGTACTACCAAGGGAACAAGAACATCTGTTGCTTGCACCCAGGGTCTTTCACATACGCAGACTGTGGAAATTGGTGTGCATCTGGGGTGGGTGTGGGAGCGCAGAGGAAGTACATTAAAGGAGGCGCGTAGCGGGAGCCTTCCAGCCTAGCGGGAGCCTTCCAGCACAATAGGTTATTTGCTGCCGTTGTTGCCAGAGGGTGCAGGGGATTAGCTCCGTGATAACCCAGCAGTCCTTCTGGGTGCAATTCTGCTTGGGGGAGCAGGAGGCCCGGCTCCTGCAGACAGAACAGGCGTTGCATTGCTCTCTCTCAATTAACCGATTTGTTTCCTTTCATGTTGGGTCAATGAGTTACAGTGTATTATGGCTTTAGTGGATACAAACTAATTAAGGGTGAATGAACTAGCAAACATTCATTTAAGTTTGGATTCCTCACTCGAGCGCTGGCATAGCTTTGGTATCACGTATGCGGGGCCTCATTCCAGGAGCACTGAACTTTTCCCTGGTCAAGAAATGTCACGAACAGCATCTGTGTACTGTATGTCACTCCTCTCTAATGAAGAGCGCCTATGCCTGTGTTCTCCGTTCAAATCGGCAACACGTTCATAACCATCAACAGAGCAAGAATGCCCACAAGATGTTCTTAATGGGAAAATAAACAGGCGACACCAAGGCTTTTGTCAGTGACTCCAACTCCAGGCACTCCAGTCAAATGTTATGTTTAATACTGCAATTCAGATCTTTGTATCTGATGTTAGCATTTCTTTTTTGAACAAGTTGCCAAGTATTCCCACAAGTTCTGGTCTTGCTCACTGCTGACAGTGAGGGACACCTCTGGAGGCATTTGCAGTTCAACCCCTTTTTATCAGAAGACATCTGCTTATCAAGTATGAGACTCCATGAGAGAATATGGCAACCTGGGCAGGGGGTGTGTGTCCATTTTGGCAGTTGTCCCACAGAAAATTTAAATCCTAACAAAATCCAAAACAGTTACAGAATATAGCTAGGTAACTACTTTGCTTGCTCAGGGGGTCCTGTTCTAGAGTGTTTTTTTATAGACTTGTGTAGTCTTTTTCTTAGGAAGAAGTTGTCATGTTACCATCTCATCATTGACCGGTAAGTGCTGTGCAGCCATGGTGTGCAAGGTAGTTAAGCGTGGTTTCCTCAAGGAAAATATCACTTACTTGTGTGTTGGACCCCTGTTACTATGAACGGGTTCATCTCGGTGGGAAGGGCGTACAGCATTGGTTCATGAGCACTAAGTTTACATAGGCGGCTTTGAATAAATACAGTCTAAACAGGCCAAGCACATGTGTCTGGATCAAGAAGATATAACAGTGTCCATAGAAGAAAAGCTCTATGTGACTATTTCTCAGGTTTTATAGCAGCAACACTTGGAAAGGCATTTAGCAGCCAGATAATAACCAGCAGTTTCAGTCTCCGTTTAGCAAGCTATCCGAGCATTTTTTCCTGAAAAAGACATGTATACTGACTGTGTTAAGAGCCATTTTTCTCAAAACTTCATATGTGGTTACACACACCCTGAAGAATCGGGCTGTACCTTGCAGGGCGCAGGCTGAGAGACGCTATAGTTCTAGGAGTGCAAAGTGGTGAGTGTTCATGATGTATCCATATGTCCACATCATTGGCTTTATCTGACTACCACACAACAGTAAAATTGGTGAGCAGCTTACACTCGGGCAGGCTACAAAATCTTACTGCCTTTGCAGCAAAAAGATAAAGGACTTTGTCAGAAAACTTCCATGCTCCTGTGGCCAACCTGTCTTCTCACTACTGATGGTGCCATTTCACCCCAAAAGCAGAATGAACACATCTGGTGCACGCTTGCGGCTGTCAAGGGCCAGTCATGTTCTGGTAGGAACATGCATGGGCTTGTGCTAAGAGTGTGTGGATCCCATTACACTTTCTTCCCCCAGTTGTCCCCCAGACTTGTTTAAAGCCCCTTGTGGGACAAAGCGGCATTGCACCTAAATAGTGTGCGTATGAGGGAAAACTGGAGCTGCAATTCTGCCAATTGGACAAAATAACTTTAGACTTATCCCTAAGACTCAGTCCTAATATGTCGAAGAGTAAATACTCAAGTGACCTTCTCTATTCCACGATTAGCAGGCGCTATTTTTAAATCATTTGTATTTGTTTTTTTGCTTAGGAGATCCCAAAATTTTCTAGGAGCAATTACCCTGAAGTCAGTGTCTTGTGCAATACTAGTAATGGTTATGAGATTCCGGGAGGCTGTGGAATTTGGCTTATTTCTGCTTCTTATTTACTATTTCTGGATTTATAGATTATTTCTGTCGAGAACATAGTCATAGTCACATTATCACAAAATGGGAATGCAATTGTTTAACACATCCCTAGTTTTTGCAGTGTGTAAAGTTAACAGTAATTTTTTATACCGCCTCTGCCACATAACGCAGATGTTGTTGCTTTCAACATTGTCTTCGTTATTGGAGCACAGCTGAAGAATAATTTTAGTCCCCTATTTTACATAGTCTCTTTCATGTGCTATTGCTGCAGTCATCAGCCAGACAAGACGTTTGACTAAGCAAACTGTCAGTGTTTCACACATCGATGGGAGACGAATAAAATCAGATTCCAAGTTTATGTATGCTATGCCTCCAGTTTGTTCAGTTTCATGCCAGACTTACTTTCTTCATTAGTTTCCCTTTTGTTACATTTGGGAGATTTTTTACAACATTACTTTTAATCTGAATATACTGAAGTCTTTCTCCAAAATAGAAATATTTCACACAAATGTCTCATGTTTTATGGTAGCCACAGATTTCTTTTTTATTTATTCTCTTGAAGTGCCAGAATTCTATGTACCTCAGCAGCTTGCCTGTATTACCTGTAAGATGCAAGTGCGTGTATATATATTGTAAATCTTCACCCTGTTTGTATACTCATACACACAGAAGAATATCAGAAAAATACAGGCTAAATAGCTAACTATTAAGTTCTGCTTTGGCGTATGGTTCAGTATTGGATTTTCCTAAGGTTCTGTCCTTACGGAAAAGGGACTTTGCGGTGCTACGTAAATACGAAGCAATACACTTGCAGTGTAACTGGATCAGCAACTGAGGGCTGAGTCTGTCCTTACTTTAGAGCAGTGTGGCCCCAGAAGGCCAGCATCCTGACCGTAAAGACTTTCTCTGCACCATGACCAAGAACAGTTATCTTAAAAGACGGGAAAGCCAAATCACTCAAGACTTTCTGCCTGGGCGAAAATCAACCATGAACTGGGATATCTAGAAGTCACTTAACAGACTGTAATTTGTGTGAGAAATGATCTATTTCAAGAGATTTCCTGCATTCAGTTCCCCGGTAGGTAGTGCCAAAAGAGGGCACTTACAGCATTTCAGCATCTTGCCTTCTGTTTGAAACCAGTGAGTATGGGAATATGGAAATGGAAGCTAATTTTTAGAAACATGATCTGAATGCTTCTGAAGCTTCAGAGCAATGGCTGTTTATATGGTTGGGGAGAGGAGAAGGAAATCTATCTCTGGTTTAGGTCTTGTGTGCCAAAACGATCTAGCTACGAAATTAAAGAAAGACATACAATGAAAGGGTTTTCACTCCCATTCCAAGGGGATGAAAAACTGAAAATGTGGCGAGCAGTTCACAGCTTATTGCTTCCTGGCACCCAAACTCACAAATGTGACAATAATGCTGTAAGGATAATCAGTCCGATTTATGTTCCAAATGTCCAAATCCCGCACAACAGGGAGCGTTTCATCATTTCATCTGTGTGCAATGAATGCAGAGAATAATTAGCGAAATGAATGAAAAGGCTTTGGACTCGATTTTAATCCACCTCTACCCAATGGTAATAACACCCCAATTCATTAAGCATCAGACGCATATTAGTGAAACACAGTGGCAACTTAATTCCGCTGGGAAGGGCATAGCCCTAGGGGGAGCCGAAAGAAGCAAGCCCATCATTTCTCCATAGGTGGTTAACTTTAAACTTCTCAAATCACAAATTTGTACTCGCGTTGAAGGAAAATGTGAGAGAACAACTACTTAAAGCACCTTCCAGTTGTATTTCAAGATGGTTTCCTTGTCCTGAGCAAGTTGAAACAGTAGGGGCAGTGGAAATCTTGATGGAAGGCAGTTCGAGCTCTGGAACAATGTATTCAGGGGACCTCTGCAATAGTCAGAACAGAATTTGTAATATCTTTAGGGAATATTATTATTAAATTTCACAGTTTCATTTATTCCTCTGGATCGTTCTACTCTTGCCCTTGTCACTTCTGATCAAGTGCTCCTTCGTGTGTTTGTTTTCTCATTTATTAAAGGCCAAGCAGTATTCTGTTTACCCAGTTCCATGGGAAAACTCAGAGTGACAGCTTGCTGTGGGCCTTGGGATTAAATTCTGTATCCTGAAGTTTCATTTCCTTGCAAACCCTTCTATTAAAGCAATAAGTGGAAAGGGTGAGCCAATTTTCCTTTTCTCTTAATTTTCCCTAAAGGTTTGCTTAGTGTCTTTAGCTTAGACAAAATCTAGATGGAAAACACTCATGTGCTCTGGTTCTTGTTTTCTTGGTAAAATATCTTGGAACTTGGCAAGTGCAGGGGCTGAGGGGAGAAGTTAATTTAACTGATATCCTGCTCACTTGGAATCCTCTTGTCTTCTGAGGTTTCAGTTTGCAATTCCAGTACTGTAAAAATTGGCCATTATAGAAATTGCTTATTAATTTTCCCAGGGTTTCATGTTGCACCCCTGACTTCTTCAAAATTCTCAGGGATACTATGTAAGGAAACTAGGATGCAATATTCCCAGGGTCTGTCCTCAACTCCAGCGCTGACTCACTCTTCAGTTCTCCGAGAGACAAATCTACTTCTCTGTCTTGGCCATAGCATGCAGAATTGAGGACACAGAGTGACTGTTGTGCCCCAGAATAGTATAGGCACCCTATGGCCATTCCAAGGAGGGAAAACTGCGCTTGAATAGCTATCCTCACATCCTGCTTGTTTCTATACAAAATACATTCGTGACTCAACAGCAGACATGATAGACGCATGTCACTGCTGGTGTTTAGTTTCAGGGAAAGCTGTCCCTCTCTTCAGTGTCAGCTGAGAAGGCGGAAAGCTGGGGACCCTGCTGCTTCTTGCTCCACTGAAAGCTGGGAGAATGGGGCAGGTAGCTGATCCCAGCACCAGGATGTGGAGGAACATACTGACCTTAAGATATAAGCTGGTGAGGGTGCTGTGCTGTCACCTCCAGCTGTGTTGGTTCCATACATTGCCACCCCTGTAGACCTGGCCTGAGGTAGTCCCTTGTGGTCTTCTTCCAAAGTAGAAAGGACTGTAGAGAGAAACTCGCCCAGAGCAACCGGCCAGGTCTGGTGTTTGTTGTGAAAGGGTATATCGCTACCTTCCTCATTCTTCCCACCACTACATAAATTTGCCTTTCTGTAGGAGCCATTCCTGGGAAAAGAGTGGTGAGAGGTAAATCTCAGGGAAATGGAAATACTGGTGCTCTGGGCCTGTGACCAGATGTGCAGGGTGTTCCTCCAACAGCCTTAATGGTGACAGACATTTCTGACACTTGTGATTAATCTTCTTCTTATTCTGATTCTGGCCGTGTCACTGTCGTTTCTCCCTACAGCTTCTGCAACCTGTTATGCAGCCCATGGACATGACAAGAGACGCAAACTGCGGATACTCCAGCAAGCTTGGCTTTAAATAGTTTAATCCTGGCAAGTTTGTGCCGCTGAGGTTTTACAAAGGTTAAGCTTTTTGAATGTGAAGGTGGTGAATAGCTGCTCAGTATGGAAAGCACTCAGGTGACGGCGGGGGCTTTTAAATTCCTCCCCTTTTTAACATTTCACACAGGGAGGAAAGCCTGAATTCAGTGTGGTGCTTGTCTCAATGGCAGCATGGACTGTTTGTAAACACAGGACAAGGGAAGAAAATTTAGGGGATATAACTCTGTGGGCCTCAGAACTTCTCTTTTGTAGCTGCCATTCTGCATAAGCCACCGCAGGTAACTAATGCGTAAAATAAATTAAACCCAGGAGCTGTTCTTGCCCTTCCAGTCCAGGCAGGGGGCTGACAAACCCTCTTTCTCAGAAGGCAAGGGTGTAAAGCTAGCTGATTTCTTTTCCCTCTGCAGGTCGGAGGCCCAGCTTTCCTTCCTCACCTCCTCCCTGCCTCCCTGTCCTCTCTGCAGATCCTGGGGCAAAGACTGGAAACCGACAAAAGGACAAAGCAGGCTTCCCTTCCCAGCATGAATAGGAAAAGGCCCCTCTGAGACAACAAAAAACAGGCGGCTTGATTAACTGTGGGACAGCAGGATTTCCAGGCACCAGAGCTGCAGAGAGCAGAGAGAAGGATGGGGGGCAGAACACTGCTCTCCTCAGTGCCCCGCAGTTTGTTCAGGGCAGAAGAGAAAAGGGCCCTTTTTACAGAGAGACCCGCGTAGCATCTTAGAGGTCCTATTATTAGTAAGCACTGTTTAGCCTTCCAAAGCACCCTTCAACCCAAAGCATCACAAAAGTACTCCCCCAGCTGTTATAGTACATGGATAATTATAGTCTGCAGATGCTAATGTAAGGAACGGATGTCACTTACGATACATCACGCTAAAGGATGAAAGGTTTTTTTTTAGTCTTCAAAGCAGCGAATTGTTAGTCTTTCTTTTCCCATTGGTTTTTATCCTGCAGAGGTAGTAACCTAGCCCCATTCATCAGTTTGGACTGAATTAATTTTTAAAGAGGGATGGTGCTCAGAGGCTACTTGAGGACAAAAAAACCCATTTTGCACGCGGCCATTGCATGACTGGGCAGTCAAAGAAGAAATCACCCGAGTCAACAGTAACATGGCCCTCTCTCAAGGATACTACTCAACTCTGCTGTCTTTTGTGGATGAGGCAGCAGGCTCAGGCAAGGTCAGGCTACAGCAGCTCACAAATTCCCTGGTGGAAACCTTGGTGCAACCCCAGGTACCTCTCTCAGTGCCATAGGTTCCCCTCTTGGTCCAGTCTCCTATCTCTTTGCTTGACTGTGTCCAAGGAAAGCTGAAAATATCTAAAAATCTCATCTGTCCATGGGGTTGTAATGCACACATTTTCTAAATATCATCCTACGGGTATGTACAATCTCCTTTTTCCATTTGTGTTGCAACCACAAGAACAGTTGGTGCCCCGTGATTATAGTCTTGAACTCAGCCTGGCCTAAAATAATTTGGAGAGTATGGATTAGAGGGCTAGCCACCCTACAGAATTTTAAACAGCTCAAAGCATCGACATACGCGTCTTCAAATCAGGGAGCATTCAGCCAGCTTTATTTTACAAGAGGAAAATCAAGGCACATTCCTTCGACAAAAAGTCTCATGAACATTAAAGAAAGGAGAAGCAGGCAGGCGCATTTTAAAGATATGCTCCTTTATGGCATTTTCAAAATGAATGTTATTAATTTTACCTTTGCACATTACTTTTTTACAAGGTTTTATTTGAAACATAGGGCTATAATTTTGGCTCAGGTTTCTGGTGACTTGAGGTTCATTTTTTTTATAACACCACCAGAAACCCTTGATGGAACTATCTCTCTGTAATTCATGCTGGTTTGCTATTTATTCTCCTTCTTCAGTATACAGGAAGCCTCTGTAAAAGTCACAGAGGTAATTGCACTATTAGATTTGTATTGTGTGATTAAATGTGCATGTATATGAAATTTGTCAGGAAAAAACCAATAAGACTACATTCTGAAGAAAAGTCTTGCATATATGAGCGAGTGGCTATACTTCTGATGCTGACATTTCAAACAATCATAGTTCAGGGTTGAACTAAATCAGTAATAGTCTGTCTATTAATGCATTCACCTTTTTTCTTGCCTTTCTTTCACTTACCCTGCCCAGCGCCTGCACAGTAACTGGCATTGGAGAGAGATATTGGCACTGTATAGATGACAGAGCATAAAGAAAGCTTAGACCAGGGGACAATAGCATTAATTATAAAATAGTAGAGAGAAAAGATGCATGTAGAGAGGACTTACTGCTTTCTTTTTATATTCTCCTCTCCTCTGAAAAAGAAAGTTAAGGATTCAATTTGCCTTTAATTCTCTGCACCATTATTTGCATTAGATAAGTATAACTTCTTTGTGCTGAGAGGAGCTTTACCAGTCATGGACAGTATGAGAAACATTTCATGTAGCACACTTTTTAGGATTTTTTTTTTCCTTCACTTTAACTGTCATGACATAAAAAAAATATTTCCAATGCAGCATTTCCCAGACAGTACACAAGGTGCTGAGAACAGCTTTAATAACTTCACCCCAACCTCTACCTCTCATGTGGACGTCATGCTTCCGGCTAATGGACATGCGTGTTTGATGACTGAGGCTTTCACAATATCACATCCCTGATCTTGAACTGCCTATGTAGTTCTGAGCTTGCTTTAATCCTTAATGATAAAGAAGGAAGCAGGACACGAACAAGAGAGCCAGATCGGCTGTGTCTCTATTGTGAAATGAGAAGAGTAACTGCAGCTGGCTTAAAGCAGTTTCCCCAGTGTCCGTATGCCTTCTGTCTATATTGGTGTAGTCATTGAAGCCACATCTAAAGGGCATGGCAAGTATGCTCTGCGGTCAGAATATACCAGAGCTCATTTCCCAACATCCTCGTTAGCATCTCCCACTTTAACAGAAAGCAGGATATTACATGAAGGCAATGCATGCCCGGATCTCTGCCAGCACAGAGATGTGGTGGGAGATATCACCAGGTCCTGTGAGCTGGGAAATGATCTCCAGTATCACCATTTAGAGATTACCAGCTCACAAGGACAGTGTGACTCTCTGGGCTGCCAGCTGTCAACCCAAACTTGAGTGTTGAACATAACATGATGTCCAAGGTAAGTTGCTACTAGTATTTGTTTTCTCATAGCCCCAGTAGAGGGTCAACAGGTTTATATGATATCAGACTGATGACAGTATTATGCTCCTGCATTTCTGAGGAAGAAGTAATAATTTCCTAATTTTCTCAATCAGAATAAAAACGGTAGCAAGCAAAGTTATGGTAACAAAGCAGCTGCTCTGGCACTTGACACATCCCACCAGTGTATGAAGTGTGAATGTAAGGCCTAATCCTTGTACCTCTGAAGAGGCATTTTGGGTATTTGCTATTACTCACAAGAGCGGTTTTTGTTCAGCTGAACTGAAGTTAACTCAAATAGCACTATTTGCCAGTGTGTATTTAATAAAACGGAGGCTTTCCATGTACACAAAAAGAACATAGCATACGCCCTTCTAAGCCTATAGGTGAAGTTTAGGAGATATAGTCTATGTCTACTAAAAAAATCTACGAGTATTCCCTCTCTCAGGAATTTGCTGCCTCACATGTTATTCCTTTTGAAGACTGGTACTAAATTACTCGTTATTTTTCATGCAAGAAGCCTCTTTCACAGATCCAGTTCTCCCGGCTGTTGACATCTCTCTTGTCATTCTCTTACATCCTATCTTCAGTTACCCATCATTTTAAAGAGATTTAATTACATTCTGCCCTTTCCTGGCTGTACAGAAAATGGCTAGCACTAGCTGTTGTCCCTGTTAGACTATTGTGAGACATACATATGGAAACATTTATGTTGAAAGTATATGGTCTTGATAAGTGTGGGGTTTACATTTGTTTTTTAATGGGTAAAGACAGACAGAGAGGGATGAACAAAGGAAGATGCATTAGATAGAAAGCAATACAGCTACTGCCTTCAGTCTGAGAAGTAATTAAATCAGCCTGAAAATGAATTAATCTGTGGATCCTAAATTTCTGTTGGTTTTCTTTTTGCTCTGTAAATAATGGAAATACTAATAGGCTCTGGAAAAAAATGCACATTGACCTCCATCCTTCAAATATACTTAATATATTAATTAGCAGCTGTTGTACCTCAGCCTTGTTGGCCCAACATGTATACATTAACATCTACACTGGAGATAAAACTACCTTTAATCATGTGGCAGGCAACTGGCAGGATCTTCCGCACGACTTTACTGAACTCAAAGCATTTGTAAACAGTTTTTTTCTGATTGCCTTTTAAAGGGTAAAGTAGCATGCAAACAAATGTTACACACCATGTTAGCACACTATCATGGTTTAACCACAGCCAGCAGTGAAACACTGCACAGCGGCTTGCTCACTCTCCCGCAGTGGGATGGGGGAGAGAATCGCAAGGGCAAAAGTGAGAAAACTTGTGGGTTGAGATAAGAACAGTTTCATAATTGAAATAAAATAATAAAATAATAATAATAACGACAACAATAATATTGTAGTGAAAAGGAAAACAACAAAAGAAGGAACAAAACCCAGGAAAAACAAGTGGTGCAACCACTCACCACCCGCCGACCGATGCCCAGCCCGTCCCCGAGCAGTGATCGCTGCCCCCCGTCCAACTCCCCCCAGTTTCTATACTGAGCGTGATGCCGTATGGTATGGAACAGCCCTTTGGGTAGGTTGGGTCAGCTGTCCTGGCTGTGCCCCCTCCCAGCAGAGCACGGGAAGGTGAAAAGTCCTTGACTGGTATAAACACTACTGAGCAACACCTAAAACATCAGTGCGTTATCTGCATTGTTCTCATTCTAAATCCAAACGACAGCACTATGTCAGCTACTAGGAAGAAAATTAACTTAATCCCAGCCAAAACCAGGACACAAATCACTGATGGGACTGGTTCAGATGTATTTAGAAGGAAAGAGAATTCTTTCTCACAAGCTCATTTGCAGAAGAAATCTTTGCTGAATGTTTGACACGGAAAGACTTATGATATCTGATGAATACCCAGAATAAGAAACATGCCCAGGCCAACTCTCAGATGGCTGTTCTAGCTTAGCAGAAGGCAATGGGGCTGAGGCAATTTATATTCTCAAGCTACGGTCTCGGGTACCAACCGCAGGCAAAGAAGTGTCTCCTATCTTTGCAATGGCTCAATCCCACTTTTCTGGGACCAGAGCATGTTAATGACTGCAGGCAGTCTGAGATCAGGAAATGGTCTCACATTTTCCACTCTGGGATTCAAATCTCACCTGAATCAAGCTCTGAGGATCCTTCGTACACAGATGTAAAAGTCAAATACCTTCATGAAGACATAGCGTTGCTTAGGCTAAGCAGCATGTGCTCGTCTATAGATGCTCTCACATGGCTTCCTGTCATTTACTGTTTTCAGATAAATTTGTCCTGATGCATGTGCTATACACACAGTTCTGGCTTCACCTGCAGCTAAGAGTTTTTACCCTGTTTTTCAAAGATCACAGCAACTCACAAGGGTATTGTTTATTCCTGAAAGTGTTGTTTCCCTGTTAAGCATCCTCCTTCCTTCCTCATTCTCAGCTGAAACACGGCAAGTAAAAAGAGACGCCGACAACCTGGACTGCATGACAGAACGCACCAGCAGGAAGGACACAAGATGATTTGTTGCTGGGGATCTGTGCGAGATCCTTCATTCGGTTGTCTCAGAGTAAACAGACTCTCCGACTTTGCAGATGAATATTTCCCAAAAGCTGCGTTGTAGGACACTTGCTGGCAAATTGTGGCTGTAGAGGGTGGTAAGCTCTCTTTGCAAATGTGACCAGCCGGAGTATGCACTCTGTTATATCTGAAATTCCCAGGCAGGAAAGCCATGCAATGTTAGGGAAGCACTGTGATAAATTTAGCAAGTGATAATGTAAACAGCATGGAAAAAATGTGTGCTGTACAGGAGGGCACAGGCGCATTTGCTAGCTGCGACATTACTGACCATTTGGAAACAAGATTGCAATACGGTTAAATCCGATCCAAAGACTTGCACGTGTCCTCAGTTTTACGCTCTACAGGTCATCCCACTGGAGTCACTGAGACTGCAGTGTACGCAGTTAAATGCTACAGATTTTTTTTTTTTTTTTAAAGTATCAGGGGCTTAGGGGGTAAAATGTCCTTGGCTTCACCTCCCAGATAGATCAGTAATGTAAATAGGCAGTTACTCTTAACTATTGTCAGTGACTAATGTGCCTAAGGAGAACCCTTACTTTCTCTGGTTAGCTTTACTATTTCTTTGTCGGTATTTGACTGACCTGTCACTTTGCTTGAAACAGTAAAAACATCAACTTTCCAGAAGCCAGAGAACAGTCTCACTCCTTTTAATTTGCTCGTTTTCAGTATCAATTCTCTTAGAAGTCTAAAGATTCAGCCTCATAGTATATTTTCCTGCGGCTGCATTCATATCCTTATCCATAAACTCAATGCAGGTGAATTTCTCAGAAGGAGGACATCTGAAATGTCACAGAGAGTTAGTCAAATTGCTCAACTGCAGGCATTAACATGAAACAATTACAGAAACTCTCAAGGTGTAGCCAAGCCTGTCCGCAGCAATTTGTTTGAATTCCTTTCTTTCTGTGTTGCTTCCCTAATTGTCTTTAACTGACACCTTTACAAAAATCACCAAATACCTTCACTGCATCCTTGTATTATACTGTAAACACAAACGAGACTGTTAATTCACAGTTCTAGGTTTCCTTCCCAAGTTACAGGCATTGCTTTCTTGCCATTGTTTTCCCACAGTGACCTTCAGTGCCATTTGATTTTGATTGATAAAGAGTGATACTGCTTCCTCTTTTAACAAGCCATTGTTCAGATCTGGAATGGGAAATATTCATGCAGGCAAATCCAGCGAGCCAAGTGCGCTGTGAATGTCTAACTCCATAAAATAAAGTCTCCACAGAGCTTGTCTTGTTAAAGATAGCAAAGGTAGTCACCGTGCACACACACACATATGCACATATGCAAATACCTATGTATGTATGTGGGTTTGCACACTTGCATGCACACACACACACACACACAAATCCAAATTGTATTTATAATACTTCTAGTTCCCGCCTGGATTTTTTTGTTCTTTGTGACAAAAAGGCTGAGACAGGGAAGCAAAAGGATGCAGTAAGCGAAGTCAACGAGGACAACCATTCCTAAACCTTAAAACTCCCAGGGGCTCGATTTACTTTGAGATCTAGACTTGCACAAAGTGCAGGTTGCAGAAAAAAATCTGAAGTAGCTATATCTTTTCTTACCTCCATCCCAAGAGAAGTGTTTTTCTCAATACCTTGACAAAAGTAAAGCCATGGTGTGATCCAGCTGGAACTAATGGGAATCTTTGCAAGGATCTCAGCAGATTATGGATCAAGCCGCACATGTATCAATATCTAGCACATGTAATTTTACAAATTGCTCCTCCTGTTTTAATGACACAGGAGCATACTGCAGTTTCATGTAACTGTTTCTTTGTACAGATTGAGTGACTAGAGAACATTCTTTCACTGTTAACAAAAAGTTGACTTGTTTTTGTCCTCTTGGTTCACCCATCTAGCCTCACCAGTGAAAGTCAGCAAAAAGGAAGCACTTTCCCCTGTGTGATAAATAGCAGATTTCTTATGACATCAATGAGTTCCTTGATCATTTCTTCTGTTATGTAGTATCACTGCTAATTGTGTTAATGATTTCAAACCTGTCTTGCTCTCTTTTGATGTGACAAAATGTAATGTGAAATGATCCTGTGAAACAGGACACACCGTAACCTTCAACTGTTAATTCAAGGCTGTGCATTAGCATCACAAAACAATTAGCTGTTTGAATTCAGACAAACTGATAGGGTCACAGTAAGTCTACTGTAAAGAAGGGGAGCGGAATGAATTGAGGAGAAACTTCCTAGTCCGACAGCAGTAAATATGTAGTAAATCAGCTCTGGGTAATTCAGGATGCACAGAGACCAGAAAATACCAAAGAATCCAGAGACGGAGTTTGTTCAAGTACCCATTCTGGCGAAGGAAGGCATAGGAAAGGGAAACGCTGGATTGTTGAAAGGGCAGAAGGAGGGATGGTATTTTTTTCTGTCAACATCATCGTCAAAAAAAGAAAATGTCAGTGATACTGATAGGAGAAAGATGAGAAAGAAAAAATATCATTACGTTATACATTGAACAGTGAACGGTGCAGCAAAGCTCAGCTATGCAGCAGAGAGATTATAATTGGGCATGAAAGGCCGGACTGTTCATTTGGATGGGAAGATGACAAATTGCTAAGAACATGAGACTTGCTTTTGTTTAATTGCAGTTTAATCACGTGAAAGGGCTCAATGCAATCAGCAAGAGGCACAGAAGAGAAATTACCTCATAAAGAAGATCATCTGCCTCAGTATCTGTCGTCGCTGAGCAGGAAGAATACAGTAGCAGGGGTAGAGATTAGGATGCCCTTACTGTTTTCAGCGAAGTGGTATGAATGCCTGGATCCACAAGGATGTGGTTAAGGTAACTGACTGCCTGATCTTAGTATCTGGTTTTGTCACAGATTCTGGACAAAAGATATTGAGGTTGCCCAGAAACTCAGGCTTGCAGTGGCAAATCTAGCCACAGTCAGGGCTGCACGAACCAGAGTGGAGCTTGTCTCTGCTCCAGCTTCAAAATTAAGTTAGTGCACTTGCTTTCTTTTCATGGAGGTCCAAATCATGCCTTTATATTTTCAGAGAAAGAAGTTCCCTATAGTAATAGACTATAAAAATAAATAGAATAAAATGAAGGTGCAAAGGCTGTTCCCATCTTCCTTCATGCATCCCCTGTTTTTCCTGCCTCATTCTCTCCCTAAAAGACATACAAAATAGATGTGATGACATTTCTAGCTTTCATTTGATATGAAAACTTTGGAATTTCCTAGTGTTTTGGATGTGCAAGTTGCTGAAGACTGGGAGGTGATCTGTACCAGACCTGCTTTCTTTTTTGGGGTGGCATAGCATTCGCACTTCTTTCATACTTGCCAAAAGGCACACGGCAGGGGATCACAGCTACTAAAACACCGTCCTCCTGCAAGACACTTTCTCTAATGCAATATCTCAAATACTCTGGAGAGTAATTCCTCTGCAGACCCAGGCAGAGCATGCTCCACGTTCCCATCGGTGTGCAGAATCGGAACAACATGTTATCTTTCGGGGACTGTTCTGAGACAGGAAGCTCCACACCTACCAGAAAGCCTTGGAGATGCTACAAATCAAGCCTGCACTCTTTTGCTCCACGTTGGCAGTAAATGAACGTCACTAAGCTAACACCATTCTGGTGTAGCACCCACACCAAAATTAAAGGCTCAGTATGTGGCTTACCAAACCTCAGTCAAGCCTGCCAGCAACTGCATGGACTGAATATAGTTGTAAGATCTCTCTCTCCGTGTTGAAAATATTCTGTTGCCACCTGTAAGAACAATTTTTCAGTTCATACTATATTTACAATATTTGCACATTGAAGGCTTCCCAAAATCTGGACAACTATGAAGAGCACAATAAAATATATCGAATATCAGTTACCAGCCAACAAAATGGCTCAACTCTCCCTCCAGCTTTGCACTGAGCCTTACACGCTACAGAGAGCATCCTGCCTGAGATGAGAGACACGAGGTTTAATTAAGCTTTTTCCTTCCCTTCCCGAAGGCGTTCAGGCTCCAGAGATGGCTCTGTATTTGTGGGGTCAACATATTCCCTGGTGATGAGAAAGCTTTCATCAAAGCGGCAGGGTCTAGGACAAAAGAGCCAACAGCCTGTCATGACTTACACCTCAGACAGCCCTGCTGAAGCTGTTAAGATTACACAGAGTGTAAACCAGGGCAGAATGTGGCCCCCGAGCACTTTTTAATCTTCTATAATCAAAAAACCAAGAAGACATAAGGTTTTACGTCATATTTTTCCCTGTTGTATCCATGGGGCATATACCAACGTAAGTCAGTGTTCATTGTGAAGGAGTAATCCATGCTCAAGACCTAGTCCTCAAATACAAAGGCACAGCAGAGCTGTCTGGTTACAGATGACTACCTGCCTATGAAGGTCAAGCGTAAAACCTTAGTGCTTCAAGCAACGCATCACTTGCGACTTTCTTCGGGTAAACTGGAGTCCACCTCATCAATGGGAACTCTCAAGTTCCACAGAAATTTTTCTCTTATATTCTTTTTTACCGTAATTTTTTTTTGATGCTGGCATAATTCACTTCGAAATAACACGTCCGCTGCCACACTCACACCGAGGCAGCCTTTCTGGAAAGGTTCCCTCCATGCAGCAGAACAATGTGGCACTAATGGGATTACTCATGGGGTAGAGTTAAGCGTTTATATAAATCTTTGCGCGAGTGGGGTGTTAATTACCAGCTCGCATACCAGAACCCAAATAATGAAACATAATAGTGTACACATTTCCCCCAGAGTTTTCTGGACTCCTCTTGGTCAGAGCATTGGTGACACAGGAAGGGCTCTGCAGGAGCTCGAGCTCCATTCCCTGCCACTATTGTGTATAATTAAGGGAAGTTTTTTAACACAAACACAATACTGAGCAGTATCAAATGTGGAGCTCTTAAAGTCACAATGTGTTTAAAAAATGAAAGCTCTCCTCTGAAAAGTATTAAAGGCGTTTGTAAATTTTCTTTGTCAGAGTTCTGTATCAAGAGTTTAATTCAAGTGAGTATTCTGAGATGAAATAAAACATAATAGTCATTACTATTAAAAAGAAAAAAAAACAACTTAGAAGGTTGTTTCATTCTGGAAACGAAAAAATGTCAAGTTTCCGCTTCAGGTTTCCTTCCTCCTCACTCTCTGCTCTCTCCACCTTCCTCCTTTAGAAGGCAAAGGGAAGGAAGTGTGCAGGGACATATTTTTCATCCTCTTTTATTGTTCTTTTTCTTGGACACATATAAAATTTACTGAGCTGAAATTAATTTTCAATAGACTGTTTTCTTTAAAACATGCTTTTGAACATTTCTCTTGCGTTACATTCTCTCTATTTTTGTTCCATCTCATCTCAACGCAAATTGTTCTCTCTCTCCCTTAATGTTATCTTTTGTGTTCTTTCTGAGGAAAGTCACTTAGGTGAACTTTGCATTGTGCAGATAAGAGAAGCAAGCTGTGGCACTGGTAAGGTTTTAACAATTATGAACAGTTTCATTCTGTGATTAGCCTATTACTCCCACCTCCTCCCTCTTTTCAGTTCTGGACCGAGAGATGCCTTTGAAAAATCTGCAGAGATTTATGAATTCAGTTAGAAATACCAACACTTAATAGCTTGCACATCAGCATTAGGCACAACAGAGGAAACGTCCACATTGCCTAATGCAACATGGAAATCAAGTAATTACAACCAGGCACAACATACACCAGCAACTGCGAAATATGTTATGAGAGAAGGGAAAACTGTAGCGACAAATTATGTAAATAGTCCATACAGGAGATATGTAAATGACTAAAACCATATTATTCGCGGTCTCCTAACTGATTCCTGAGGGAATCGTTAACTGTGTATAAAATATGGAAGATTACTTCCAGGTCCTTTTCTCTATTGTATCACTCTTCCCATTGTCTCATTAATTAACACGCTTCTCACACTTTCTTCTTTGTTTCCTTCAAATTGTTTCCAGCTAAGAATAAATGAAAACTACTGTCTAAACTAAATTGTATGCCACTTCCAATCAATAGGAAGCAAAGAAGAGAAATTCAGCGGAATACCTCTGCGCGCACTAAGAATTAATTATAATAACCATGTATGTTTGGTTGATCGTTGCCATTGCCTCTTCTGAAAGGAGGGATGGGGACTGAGGAGTTCTAATAGGACCGTGCAGGGCCCTGTGAAACCTTGGTAAGGCAAAGCAAACCTTCGTCATCCAGAAGAATAACAAGCACTCAAGTTCCTAGGCGGAACAGCGGAGAACCAGAGCCCGTGCCTGGGGGATGCGTGCAAGGCTGGGGTGGGAGCTGATCTGGGCAACTGGGGAAATTTCCCCTCCGGTGGGAATCCCGAGCCCAGCCCTCACACTACACATCATCTGACGGAGGTGGGGGCAGGCCAGGCCGGCGGTGTCACTGAGGCTGCCAGGGAGGTGACAGTAAAGGGCTTGTGCCATGAGCCCATGGCACAGGTAGAGGGAGGGAGAGCGGGGGCACAGCTCTGCCTGCCTGAAAGGAAGCCCGGCACATTGAGCCAAGCCTGCTCCATCTTTTGCAGATGAACTTCCTAAATGACCTTGACTGTATGGAGAAAGCACTCGAATAGCAAATTCTCCCACTTAAAACGCAGCAGTGAAGAAAAAGAACACCAGCAAAGCCCTCCCAAGACTCTGGCTGTGCATGATTCTTAAAAGCTGATATGCAAATGTCACAGAAATGACATTTTAGAGCTATAAGAAGCAGCGCATTTCCTTCAGTGGCGCCGATTGACTAGCCATTCATTGTCACGTAGCTAATTTCTTGCCAGCTGCTAATCAAAGAGATCTGAAATATCATGTGTACATAAGGGTTAATCCCAAGATTTAAAAAAAAATAAATAAAAAGAAAAAAGCATAGAAAACATCCAATATCCCTGTGGTATTCTTCCTCAAAGAGGTATCCCATGCAAGGTAAATACTCAAATTGTATGTGATCCTTTGAGCCTCTTCTGGAGGATGTGAGAAAGACAGAAGTGATAGGTATACTTTATATTAAATCTCCAAGTTTTTCCTTAACTAATAAACTCCTGAAGCTGCTCTCTGACAGACATTGCGGAGGCAGGAAAAAGGGCAGCTGAATCCCTTAGTGATGGTATAGCTCTGGCGTAGCTTTATACGCGCTGTAGTTCTCCAGTTTCCAAAAAAAGACCATCCAAATGACCGCTGCCCCATGACTTAATAGATCTGTCAGCCAGTGGGGCCCATTTGTTCTTACTGTGTTCTGATGATCCGGCGCATCTGGGCGCAGACTGAAATCTTTCTGACTGGGCTGTAAATGGCTCTCAGAACAATTTCAAGCTGAAATTATCCAGACATTTATCCAGACATTCTCAGGACTGTATCAGCCAAATGGCTATCTCCCAGTGCAGAATTAAAAGCCTGATACTGAACAGATTATGTTTGGGAGAGTCAAAAGGACATAGAGAGTATTCTTCTGTAAAAACTAGAATGCAATGATGACTTCTGAGGCTGGTAGGACCCACGCAAGAAAACTTTGCTGCAGGTTTTACATCTGAAATTCCTGGGAAATGAAGGAACCTTCATCTCTGGTGTTTTTCTGCTGTGCTGCATATTTGCCAGTGTTTAAAGCATAGGATAGGCACTGAGAAGGAAATTAAATTATCCATGGGTGCCTATAACCTTAATTTTCTCCTACCTCCTGTTAACATCGAGACAGAAATGGGCAGGAACAGCTCTGGAGCCTCTTGTCCAAGCCCTGCATCCGATATCTCTGTCCTGCGTCTTTCGGTGGCCAGGATACAACTGAGTCAGAAAAAATGAGTCGCACTAAGATGTTTTTAAATAGGCTAGAGACACTTGTAGCTTGTGGAGAAAGAATTAAATTCTCTTCAAAAAAAGCAAAAGCAACATTTTTCACCAAGCGTAATTAGAAAAGGAACAAAATTGCTCAGCTTCCTCGGGCAGCACTGCCCGGCCCTGTTGACAGGCATTCCCTCTCCCCCCCAGGATGAACCTGTATCCACTGCTCTGCTCTTTGCTTCCCTCCTGCTAGTGAATAATAAGCCTCAAGGACACAGGTGTTCAGTGATATTAAAAATAGACACCACTTTTCAAAACAGCCCCTAAAAGAGTCTTATCACTGGAATGAACCTCCGCCTGTGTGAGCCCATCCATTAAATACTCTGGTTTTCAGAAATGAAACCAGGCTTTCAGAAACACAACTGCCCCCCAAGCTAACACAGGCCCTATTTTGAGAGGAAGGGATGCCTCCTCCCTCTCCTCTTCTTTCCTTCCTTTCTTCCTTCCTTCCTTCTTTCCTTCCCTCTTTCCATCTTCCCTCCGTCCCTTCCTTTCCAAAATAAAAGCAACATAGACAACTTGAAAGAGACAAAAATGTAAACACAGCTTTTGATAACACGTATAAAAGAAAGCAAATATATCAAGATTAATAAAAGATGAAGAAATTCAGCCACCTGATATAACGTTTTGATGTTTTGAAGACACCCTTTAGTGGCTCAGACAAGAGGAGGAGACAGGTATATTTCATATTTCATAGAAAAACAGCCAAACAAGCTCAGAGATTTATGTGGAACCACTGAAGAACAACGTTTAGAAAGCTGCAGGCTGGCAATGAGTCTTTTATAAACTTGCAGAAGGGACTGAGTGGGAGGATTGCACGCAGGAACCAGAAAGTGACGGTTAAAGGGGAAATAAGCAGACTCTCATATACAGAGCGGGAAATGGCAGGGGGGGTGAGGAAGCGGGTTCGGTTTCTCTCTCTTTTCAATTTTTGGAGAAAATGACTTAGAAATATTAGTACCTAAGAAAAACAGTAAAGGAAGAAGACAGATATCATCACATCACTGAAGTATAAGATATCAGATAGCTGCACATGCAGCTGGTGGAGATTATATGTAACATATAACCTGTTGCCAATTCCTTTGATGAGTCCAGTGCTCCCTTTACACTACACTTGCAAATAAATGAGGTGGTGACCAGTTACCATTAATCTTCCGAACATCACAAATGAAGACTAACAGTTTTCTATCAGCCTCCTCATGAAAATACGGTTGAGGTAAGATCAAAGCTCTGGGGTTACGGCAGGAATGCCTGATTTTGACCAAACCTCTGGAACAGCAGGCGAACGAAGGATGAACACAGGACTGGATTTAAGCAGGTGTATTGGTGTGCCTGGCACAGGTGGCACCCCCAGGGCTCAGAGTGAATTTCCTCCAGCTCCCGAGAGGACGCAGCCCCTTTTTCAAAACCTCCTCCTCTCCCCTCCTTCCTATCCTTCTCCTCGCCAAGTCCAGCGCAAGGGCTGGAATGGGTGATCCACAAAGGTTTCAAATCCTGCCCTTACCCGCAGACATAAGGGCTACAAGCAAAACCATCCATGTCCCTCTCGGCTTTGGTAATAACTTTACTACAAACTCCTCATGCCTACACATTAATGATGTTAATTTCCAAATCCTTCTGTTGCTCATAAACTATTTTCCCATGACGCTGGGAGGAAAATACACACACAGAGAGAAACCTGTCGGCCACCATCATCACAATCTCTGCAAACTATCAAGCAGAGTATGATAAGAAATCCTCTTTTATAAAGCAATGATGGTGAGCATAACCTCTAAAATGGGAGAAAGAGTCCAAAAGGCCAAGCAGAGCTTTAACTGAGTAGAAAACCAAGGTGCCCATCCCCAAAAATCTTCTGGCTGGCTTAGAGACAGTTTCTTTCTTTGTCTTTCACATTTGTGCTTCCCCACTTCTTCTGGGACTGTGTCCCCTCTGGGTCGGATTAAGTCTCTCTCCAGATGAGACGGGATATTATATTTAATAGAGAAAAAAACCTGCATCAGCACAGAGACATGAAAGCTTGAGGTTGCTCCCATTCCCACAGATGCAGAGTCCTGTGAGAGGCTCGCGGGTGCTGCCTGGAAGAGACGAGGGACAGCAGGCAGGTTTTCTGCTCTTGTTTGGCTGCTGCGGTGCATGAGAAACAGGAATTTGTGCATGCCTGGTGAGCAAGCAAGAAAGCTGTTGTGAAGAAACACCAAACTCATCAGCCAATTTTTTTCTGCCCCCCATTGGGACAGCTTACCAGACTTTGAAGTTTTGCTAGCCAGTGAGTATTAGTGTGCTGTGACAGCTGGCAATGCATTCCAGTGGGTAAGTGATGGACTGGCTCTGGAGAGAGTAAAATAAATTATGAAGTGGGTGAAATTTCAGCCCTCCAAATAACAGTCCAATGATTTCATTGGAATGGCTCTGTCTGGCAACGTATTCAAACACATACAGCTGGGCAGAACACACAAACGCTCCTATGTGAAATAGCCTCCTGCACGGGAAGAGAGGGAGTTCTTGTTGCATATGCGAGCCCAAGTCAGGAGACAGCGAGAGGGGATTTTCAAAATATGCATGCATGAGAGCCAGCCACGTATGATTCTACATAAATGTAAATATCGGAGCCAGTGATGTTATATATGCTGCTCAAAACCAAGATCTTCAGGATTCCTCAGATGTTCTGCTTGGCCTAGGGAATGTCATCTACTGGCTGCATTGTCAAAGCACCAACATATCCAAAAGACTCAATTTTTATCTCAATAAGCACAATTTACATGGATAGTTTTGCATCTGGAAACTTGAATAGGTAAAGAAATTAAAAGCCTGTGACCGAGAATTTTCTGGGAAGCAAAACAAACTCAGGTGCCTACCTGCTATTTGGAATTAAATAGGTTTAGACAGCACCATCCTGCCAGGTCCCTTTCAAACTCTCAAAATCATGCCTCTAAAAATGCCTGACCTGTGCCTGTCAGCACAGAGTGAATGATATGGAATCGATTGCCTTCGTTTGTACCTGAGACTAGGAGGAGGGCTGGTGGTGGACTTAGGCTGACTGAAGGAGGTGGAGGGGGCAGAGGAGAGGAGAGCAGCTTTTTGGGACAGGAGGGTTCCTGTTTGTACCTGTAGCCCATTCCACAAAGTTGTATGTTCTGAATGTATCATCAACAAACAATGAGCAGCCTGTTCTGCTAATATTTGTTGTTGTATAGGATCTTATATTCTCCTTTTGTCAAACACAGTCAATGTAATTTGTTTTGAGCAGGGAGGGCTGCGGAGCTGAGTTCTCCAAAATCTGTAAATCTTTTTCTGGATGGGATCCATGGAAGTGCAAAACACCATTATGAATAGATTTCATTGGAAGGTATATTTGCTTCCATCTCTCATCTACTCCCACTTGAACAACTGAGCAGAAGTAACTAAAATCCATAAAAGCCCAAACATTGAATTAATGCGTTTTCACTGATACAGAAAATGAGGAATTGGGTTTACGTTTGGCCAGGGACACTGAGGTCTGCAATGTTCTACCTCTGTGCAAGAGCATCTCCACGACTCCAGCTACTGCACAGACTGTGCGCGCCACGCGCATGGGTGAGCCGTCGTGCTTTGGGCTGACCCCGTTGCCAGAGCAGCCGGTCCGTGGTCCTTTCCCACTGCACGGGGGGGGACGCTGAGCTCTAACAGCTTCGCGGCTCGTGTGTCAGCTGCCTAAAAGAGAAAACTCTGCGCTGGGAAAATTTACGGCAAAACTCGTAGCTACTCACGTTTGTCTTGCGGTGGTTTTAATCACCGTTAGCCAAAGCTAATGGATATAGTGGCTCTTTAAAAAAAAACAAAACAGTTTCTATTGTTGAAAGTTTTAGCAGGAACTTAAACTTCAGGGATAAACGACTCCTGGCTAATACGACATCATCCCATTTGATCTCTTTTCTTCATGCACTGGCACGATGACTTTTGTCTTATTCCAGTGTAATTAATTTCTCTGATATAAGGTAATTACGACTTCTTGGCTTAGGAATACCTATGTGTCTGTAAACACATTCTTCTGTTTGGGCATCATATCTCTGATATTTCTGCTACAATATATCTACTAAATTAAAAATCAAACTAAACCACAATAGATTTCATGTTATGTTAGCCCATTAAGCAACTTAAAGTATA
Source organism: Scopus umbretta (assembly GCA_013400535.1). Classification (NCBI taxonomy): domain Eukaryota; kingdom Metazoa; phylum Chordata; class Aves; order Pelecaniformes; family Scopidae; genus Scopus; species Scopus umbretta. The sequence goes on from VZTL01054586.1 coordinate 74,541, forward strand.
TGCACTTTTGCAAAATCCTAGAGGACCTTAACAACATAAAATCTCTTTTCTACTGTCAAATTTCCAGGCTTAAAGTCTGTGAAAATATTTTGATTACTCTTAAATGGCCCTCAATACTGAAGGAACGAAGAAGACTACAATCTTGAGATTAAAAAATATATAGATATAGATATATATTTTAACCTTTTGTTTTCTCTCAAAGTTAAACAAGCAAACTGAATAGCTTAAAAGGGAAGCTGAAGCATTTCAAGCTGACTTGTAACGACAGAATTGTTGGGGCAGAGAATTTTGCTGTTTGACTTCAATCAACATTCACTTTCTTTCCAAATTTTTCAGCTAAGCTATCAAAGTAAAAATTATTCTTTTGTGATATCTGTCCTTTTTTTTTTTTTTTTTTTGCATAGGATCATTTATGTTGCCAATTTCCATTGCGATATTGTGTGTTTCCATTTCTCCTCTGCAATCTTGCTGTTAGACCTCTTGAATACCTCTCCAGCTAGGAAGTCCAGAGATCATGAACTCACATGAATGCTTTGATAGTAGTCAGGAGCACTGAGAGCATTACTTCTGTTTATTTAAATAGAACATATAATTATTATCTTTGGTGTGGTTGCAAGGAGAAAAAAAGGATTAAGATACTATTGGACACCATCCCAGCCTTGCTGGAATCCTCAGTGGTTTTTTAGGGTTTAACATTACCAAGATGTTAATTTTCACTGAGAACATTCAGCTAGCTCTGGATAAGGAGATACATCTGTATGTTCTGTTTCAAGTGAGCAAATTGATAGAAATATTCTGAGGGGCCGTTGCTGATATTCAGACATGTGAAATGACACTGGGACAGTCACATTTGTTTCACTCTCCACCAGCTCTCTTCTATAACATGCCTCTCAGTTAAGCTCTATTTATCATTGTGTTATTTTTAGCCTGGTTTCCAAAGGAAACAAGGCGTATGAGGCTGTGTTGTCTGTCTGCTTATCACTACCACCATAACAGCGCACTATTGGCCAGTTTCAGCCAAACTTGACAGCGGGATAAAAGTCTGCAGGATATGAAGTAGCTGCCAGTTTCCCAACAACGGGTGGCTGATGGAAAGACCGCAGTGGGAGCTGAGCAGCTGCCTGGTTTCTGGGGCTGGCCAGCACCTCGGCATGGCTGGCACACGCACCAGCCAGCGCACCAATCGCCCTAATGCCAACATTGTGCAAAGATATGGGGAAGGGATGGCCCATCAAAGGCCATCAGGACCTGGCTCTTCCCTCCTGGTCTTCCCTCTCCGGAGTTTCTCTTTGACTTCTGTATCTGCACACAGAAAGAAACCTTCCTGCCATTATACCGCTTCAGTTGGCTGTAGCTTTTCATCTTACTGCATATTGCCACTTACTTTACACACTTTGACACTGTCACAAATACAAACTTCATTGTATTAAGACACAGATGAAATACTCAGGTTTCCCCTCATTCTTATGTTTGCCTCCAAGTCCAGCTTCAGTTAGTCCTTTTGTTTTAAGGCACAAGGTAAGAAAGACATTTGTTAGAAAACAGCTTTCCAAAATGACACCTCTGCCAGGTGCCATTATTCCTCTGTCAGGAAAAAAAACAATTATAAATCTGACCCCCAGTCTGACTCTGCTGCTAGTATTCAATTAGGCAAAACATAACAATGGAGAGAAAAAAGATCAAATTTCCACCAAGCATCACCTGCTACGTTCACAGAGGGTATAGACCAGCCAGTGGAAAAGACGGCATCTTGACTAGGTGGCCAGAAATTAAGATGACAGGGTAACGAACCCCAGCTGACAACTTCTGGTGGAAGTCAGGAGGACCCCATCCTCTCCACCGGCTCGCATAGCAGAGCAGAAATGCAATGCTTGACAGGCAGCCAGGAACCCCCAGACCTCCTGCTGCCAGGTTGGGCCATGGCCAGGTCCCTTGAGCCGCTGTCCATGACCGGGGAGGGGTGATGGAAGTGAAGCTGATATTTGGCCAGCATTAACTCTACCTGCCAGTGAAGGGGTCAGCAGGCTGCTTCATAGCGTTGCCGTTGTCAGAAAGACCAAAATGTTTCAGCAGAAGTTCCCCTCCCTATCCCATTTTTCCTCTTAGAGGAGCAATTCAGTGCTCAACAGCCTTATTCTTTTCATACCTCACCGTTGCAAAGGCAGGAAGCTTGCTTTGGCTGACTTGAAACCAGTGGAGAACAGCAAAACCTCTGAGGAACTGCCAGCTGTCACATTTACATACGTAAAGGAGCCCAGCGCCCCAGCAGCAGCCGTACAGGGATCAGAGGGATGCCCAGTTTGAGTCATCCCCCAGCCTGAAATCAGGGCTCCCACTTTGACCCGGCATGAGAGGTAACATCCCATGAAAAGCCATTTGCAGTGTGTATAGTTTAAATATTACCAAGCTGGAGAAAACATCTATTTTGGCCAAAGTGAACAGACCTGGGAGCCTGACTGCTTTGGGGCTTATTTATGTATTTATTATTTGTTTTTTCACGTCAATCAAAAGCTTCACATCTAGAAGCATAAACTAAAACTATATTTAAACCTTTAAAGCAAGCCAACAGCCAGAATTGCTGAGTGCCTGCAGTTCTCATTAAGAACCAATTGATGTTTACTCGTTTGAAAGTGCAGCTTGACATCTCTGGAATTAAAGCACTGGGAGAAAAGCTTTGCTACTCAGTTCACTCCTCAACAAGCCGAGGAGCCTGCAGAACACGGGAGGGGCAGTGAGAGATGCCCACCGTATAACGGTTCATGAGGGTCTTTGCTTGCCTTTTGTAGCAGCCTATTTTGAGTCACCATAACACAGTGTCATCAAGTACTGAGACTGTTAGGTTCAGTGACCCCTTTGCAAAACATAGGGTTATTTTCCCAAATATTTATCTTTTCAGCTGACAATGTCTGTGCTTGATCTCTGACTGGAGCTGCGTTCTTGGAAGCAGAAGCAAAGTGCTTTCAGCTGTTTGAAATAACTTTAGAAATGATTTTATAAAAAGAATCATACATAGTTGCATGTTATTTTGCAATGCCAAAAGAAAAAAAAAGGAATTAAGTTTGACAGCTGGCTTGGGCAATGCTTTCATGTAGATCTAGTGCCTTTGCTGGACTTGAAATAAACCAAGGATCTGCCAGGGGAAACGTTCATCTTGTGCATTCACGTGAGGTGTATCTTTCCAAGGTGCACATGAATGCATAGCTAGTGATAGCATGGGCACAAGTATGCAGAAGACAGCACAGCAATCAAAAAGAGAATCTGGCGCCAGAGTTGTGAGTTTTCATGTCTCATACCCTCTTTTAGTTTTGAGACACGATGGATTGGTGGGGCAGAGGAGGAAATAAATCTACTAAACTTGAGTGAAATGAGTACAAACTGGGAAGACCCAGATGAAACAAAGGTGAAGAAGGCTGGTGCGCATTCCAGTGATTACCGAACCAAACAGAAATATTAAACAGCTCTCTGCATAGAAGAGATGCCGCTCAGTTTAGCTACTGAGCTCAACTTAGAAACACACTGTGCACAACCTCACTACCACACTCCAGGTGACCATTAGCTATCACACAGCGCACTCTGTGTTATCTGTTCTCTGTATTTCGTCTCACTTTAACAAAGGTGCTTTCGTTAACAGAAGCACATATCTCCACGTATCAAGGAGACACAACCAGAATTACAAGACTGACAAAACATGATATTGCGGTGGCAGCTAAGCACCACACAGCTGCTCGCTCACTCTCCCCTCTCCGCCTGGTGAGACGGGGGAGAGAATCAGAAAAAAAAGGTAAAACCCATGAGTTGAGACAAAGACAGTTTAATAGGACAGCAGCAGAAGAGAAAATAATAATAAATAATAATGATAAAAGAATATACAAGAATATACAAAAGAGTATACTTAAACGCTACTGAGCAACACCTAAAAACATCAGCATGTTATCAACATTATTCTCACACTAAATCCGAAACGCAGCACTATAGCAGCAACTAGGAAGAAAATGAACTCTGAATTAAGCTGAAACCAGGACACATGACCACCTGGGCAAGACACGTTCCTCCTCTAAACTGTAACTGGCAGAGAACAGCTTCCTCCATCTCCTCCATGGGACCCATCTTTCAAAAGCCACGGAAAAGAGCAGGTGGCAGTCCCTGGGGAAAGCATCTGTTGTTGCACAGCACTTCTGCACTAGTGAATCTGCCCAAACCTGCCTGGTGGCAACACTGTGCCCCCACCTCATGCTCGGCCTTGGTCCAGCACAGCTGAGGACTGCAGTGCAAGGAAGTGGGCAAAGCATCTGTTCTCTTTTTCATTTAAAACATTGTTATAGCGTGATCTTTCTGCTGAAGGCCTGCTGCCTTTTCTAAGTCATACTTGCCCTGACAAAATGGAAAAGCCTGAGAGAGTATTTTGTCTCATGGGGGATTTCTGGTACAATTTCTGACTGCTGTCACAGGAAAAGTTGTTATTCTCATTAGATCATACTCTCTGCAATATTATGCAGCAATTGCGGACTGCTACAACTGTTTCTTTGGCAAACGCTCAAATTAATATTAGCAATCATATTGTTCTAAGGTCATCAAGGAAACTAACAGCCTCCCTTTCCTCCTGACCCTCTCACCAGCTTCCTGCCTTTCCTGCGCTCTTCCTAACGCATTTGGCCGATTTCAGCACAGCATTGCCTCGGGGAAGTGAGCTGCTCAGACTCCTGTTGCAGAGAATCCCTAAAAAATAAAAAAGTTCTTCCTGGAGTTTGCCCCTTGCCCCTTGAATGCAGCATCCTTCCTGAACACGGCCAAACTCCTCCTTTGCTCAGGGCCATAAACCTCTTGCTTGACCCTGATGGGATAGCAGCATTCCCAGGAATTTGCAAAGCAATTTGCTCCCGAGGAACCCTTGTGCTATACCCACAATTGCACCTCTCTGTGTGCAGGGAAGAAGAGGGGTAAGCAGGCATTTTCCTGAGGGCAACTTGCTGACCACCAGCAGGGAAAGTGATCCATTCCCTTCCTGACCTGCCACCACCTGCCTTTCCAACCTCGTATCATGAGCCTTCTCTGCACAGGAGAGACAAGAGGAAAATTGGAGGGAAATTGATTGGTGACAGTTCACCGGAACCTCATGGCTTACCTTTCCAAGACAAAGAAAACCCTGCTAAGAACAACAAAAATTAGGGCATTAGAGAAGGCTGCAGAAGGTAGTTGCCCCTCTTAAAGGCTGGTGCCTGTCCTGTGAGACAGAAGGGAGAGAAACGGGGCCAGCTGGCGATAGGGGCGAAAGGCAGCCAGATCTATCAGGAAAGCGACTGGGGGGTGTGGGGAACCTAGGCCTGTGGCGGTCCTTTGAGTGGGATCTTGCAAACATTTGGAAAGGGTATAGATATTTATGTTGTGCCAGGGGCACGTCCCCAGGGACAGGATGATGATGAGCCAAGCCCTGAGACTGGCAGCAAGTTCATCTTGTTGTGCTGACCAAGCCACAAGTAATTGTGTTGATTAAACAAATACCCTGACAGAGCTGAGAAGAGCAGAGCAGCTGTAGGCATGCAGAGTGCCTGTACTGATGGGAGCAGCTCCAGAGAGCAAACAGGGGAGAGGAGAGCTGTTGGCATGTGAAGGGCTTGCTAGGGATAGGCCTACGGACATGAAACCGCAGCAAGAGGGAATGCATAGCCAAGCGAAGGGAGGGGGGAATTTCCACAGAGCACTTACTGATCTTATAAAACATTCATTAAATTAGGTTTCCAGTGATTGTCAGCACTTGAATTATAAGGACCAAATGCAATTGAAAAACTACCTTTTGCTTTCATGTGAAATAGTAACTGCACATCAAACGTTTTAATCTTCTCCAATGACTAAATATGTGGAAATCTGTAGGTCTATTTATATAAAAACTTCCAAAGGATATGTTATCTCTGTGATTTACCCCCACTCCTTCCCCAAGGGATTTTTCTTTCATGTCTTCTTGCACCATCTACATTTATTTACCAGTGAATATCACTTCAAATGAATTTAGTAGCAGGGATGTTTATAGAAGTAGCACATTTTCAATGACTTGTGGAGAATACTTACAAAGTGAAGGTTGTAAAACACAAGTGTGTTTACATTAGAAAACCAATAACAGACTGGTTAACAGCCAGTCAAGGCGTGGAAGAAAATAAGAGACCTGTTCATCCACTCCAAACCAGCCTACAGTCTTGAATATCAAAATGTTCTTCAGTGGTTTTACCTCTTTTGTGACAAACCTGTGTCCAAGTAAGCTTTAGACCAAGAACTTTTCACTGAAACTATTCAGAGGATCACTTGAACAATAATTTGAATAATTATTTGAAAATACATTATTCTGGATGGAACGAAATAAAGCAAACCTTTTCCAATAAGCAGTTTGCAATAAATTATTCAATCACCTCTAATCAAAAGTGCATAGCCTGAAGGAGAGTAAAGAAAAATCTCTCAAAGCAGCAATTAATCTGTTATATTAATGAAAGGAACCATATGTGACAAGTGTACAAAATGAACTTTCCTGGAAACCCTTGTACATTCTTGTTCCGCTTTGGAGAACAATGATTTAGATACTAATTTCTTTGACAAGGAGCATTTGCTTCCAGGTCATCCAGCTGCTTGGTGGTTAGAAAGTAGGAATGATGTGACAGAAGAAGGGACAACCTTGTTGCCCCCTTCTGCAAGTGAAGTTTAATTTAGCTGATGAAGCTTACACCCTTTCCTGCCCTATGGAAGCCCTCTACCATCTGGCCACCAGGTTAAACTATGAAGCTGGCACCCAGAGTTTAGATAACTCTTTATGCTATGTGAATGGGACAGAGAAAAGGGCAGCAGCAAAGGGATTTAAACTCTCAACAACGGATGGCATTCATGACCCTCTTCTGGCCTTGCTCTCATGCCTCAGCGAAGAGGTGAAACCTCTGTAACCCCTACAAGTGCACGTGCAACTCCACAGCACCTCCTCCCCTTCCTTCCTCCCAGGTGAGACTGTTCAGCTCATTTGGTCTCTATTGATAAATGGCCACAGGATGACTGAGGCTCTACTTTTTAGTATGTGTACTATTGCTAGAAATATTTCACAGAGCTTTCAAATGATGAGCAGTTAGTTGACTTTGTTATCCCCTTCATGACTCTGACCACCCTGATTTGGAAGCAAATAAAAGAGGGAAACAAGGTACTGACACTTTTTATGTTCTTCTCTTGATGCACCAGGAAAGGAAACATCAAGACATCAGGTTTCACTAGATATTCAAAGAGTCCAATGTTTTTAGCGATGCTGTAGCTTTTGGGAAGCCAGAGATTTTCTTATTTTGCTCTATTTTGAAAGCATAATCAACTAGGACCTAATTCTGCAGTGCATATAAAAGACTGCTAAATCTGGGGCCAGTTACACCTCTGAAGAATATCTACAGTACCAGGAATCAGTTTCACTTGAAATACATCTATTTCTGCATACTTAGTAAAACAACCAGACAGAACCATGTTACTTCCAGATGTAAGAAACCTGGCACCTAAACTGAGGCAAACTGAAATGCTCACTGTAAAGGAAATGTTGCCAAAAATACAAATAAATGTCAACATCTCCCGGGCAAACTGGAAGTAAAATCTTTAGGCTGAGAGGAAGAGAAATGGTCTAAAAAGTACTGACATGCAGGAATTATACTAAAGACACCAAAATGGGAATATTTCTAGTACAGGATAGATGAACAGTATGGATTCACTCAACAGAGGAACCCTGACAAAATTAATACTGTCTTTAGCCAGGCAGAGAATATAGCTGGACATAGTTGATGTATTTTCAAGACAAGTAACACCATACTTCCTTTCTGTCCACCATAATATTTGGAAAGCTAACTTTTGTTCTTTGCCTTGACTTAAATTCCCTCAGGCCAAAATAAAATCAAAGTTCCATCAAGGAAGTGACAGCAAGCAGAAGAAAAAGGTACATACTGGTAAACGTGGTCTCAAGTTACCTGAATACACAGGGCAGAACCATAATGCAGGTCAGAATTAACATGAGGGTGTGGAAAGTCTGTGTTTTCATACAAAAACTGGAAAATGATCAACACCTTCCCCTCTCTAATTCATCAGGATAGAGCCACTACTATGACACTAAAAGAAGCCACCAGACACAGTGGTGTTGGTGTCAGGACAAGTCTAAGTGGGGAAAAGCAGGCAAGTCAAAACAAATGTACTGAAGCAGTGATTTTTAAAACACATTAAACCCCTGACTGAAAGGTACCAGTCAGAAATACAACAGCACCTTGCCAGTTTTCAGCAAGGCCATGAAGGGAAAAAGCCATCCAGCCATCATCCCACTAAAAGCAGAGAGCTGCTTTTAGTTATGCATTGACAAGAAGGAAGCTGTTACCCAGAGGTCAACTTGTTAAAGAGTTGTCCTAGGAAATATCATTGAAGACCCTAAAGTGACTTCGTCCAACAACTGCTTGTGGGGAGACACTGCTACCACCAGCAATACTGCAACCACTCCAAAAGCAACACACTGGAAAAAACAAGTCCCAGCATCCAGCCACATGCTAGATAAAAATTCCCCTTCCAGAGCCTTGCAGAGATGGCAGAGGCAGCTTGATAATGTCTAGAAGGAGTCACTGAACTGGTGGTTTCACTGGTGCACAAACTTACCCCCAGCTATCATACCAGTACACCACCCCAAACAAAAGCAGGCATTGACCTAAAAAAGAATCCTTTGGATCCATGATATTCCATTTTCCAAACCTAAACCAGACAGTTGTGTGATGTTCCAGCCCAGTTCCTAAAATGAATAATTACATTCTTCAGAGCTTCGCTGTATAATTATGGACACCTTTAGAGAAACCAGATATCCTTGCAGCTTTGGATTAAACTACTTGCAGAATGTTTACACAAAGTACAGTTATCTCCTTCTATTGTTAAACCCAAATAAAGTAGACATCACTCACACAAAAAGAAGAAAAAACCTACTATTTTTCAAGGACAATTTATGTGGGGATCTGCAAGGGTTATGAAAATCCAAGAGAAACACAGACGTTTAAAAGAGTACGATTAAGAAGTAAAACCTGCATTGCTGAAAGTATCCCTATTTTACTGACACAGTACATGCAAATGAGAGCACTGCATTCTTGTTTCTTCAAGGCAAAAAACCCCTTCATGCTAGATGAAAGGAGTTTCTAAATTAGAGCTATGAGTTTTTAACAAGAATTCACAAGGTTTCCTTCCTTAAGTAGTGTTTAGATAAGGTGCTTTAAAACAGAAATTTACCCTTTCTCAGGTTGAAACAAGATTTCCTGTGGTTTCCTGTCGTTCTGAATTTCTCTGTACCTCTGTCAAACCACCACCGCTTGTTCTCAGCAGTGAGGGCTCACCACCAGCTAACAACCCGGCCGGTGTCTCTCCGACAGTCTACAATCATCAGGACACTTCACATGTCCGAGATGTAGCATTTCTTTGGAATGGAAGGTAGGTAGAGTTAAGCATAAAGAAAATAAGGGGAAACAACGCCCATGCAGGGCCACCTGGATAATTAGTGGTGGTCTCCCTAACATTTTTTGCTGTACCTGTATGCTTGAAAACCAAAGCTATCTGCCAGAAATTAATTGCCACACAATGTGACCGGTTTACCTGAATTACCACTGCTTAGGGCCAGGAAAGAAATCTGTGGCAGTGTCAGCAAGGTTTCACACCATGCCTCGATGAGAAGAGCTGCAGAAGATTGTACGTCTGCCTCTCCGTCCCTCCCTATTTCTGAGTCATAATTTTGCTTCATCCATCAAATGGTATGATGGTGGAGAATCAGGGTCTGCAGCTTTCGGGAGTGAGAGGTGGGGGGATGAGGTTTACTGGAAAGCTGCTCACATTTCGTTCAAGTAATCCTGTCTGCTTCCAAGCAGATTTCAGAAAAATATCAGTGTTCTGCTGAATAGCTTTAATGGGATTACCTTTAAGGCTTCTCTAATAAGTGGTGTTATTAAGTTGTCTGGCTCATATGGAGACTTATGCATAATCACTGGCACTCCCCCTTTTTCCTGGTTTTGTTGCAAATTGGAATTAGTGTCTACTTGGTGTTGGGTTTCGTGTTTTAAAGAGGATTGGGTTAGGGGAAAATCTTTTGGGTAAAGCCCTTTTTAAAATTTTCCCTATGTTAAAAAATCCCTTTCTTTCAGCCTATGAAACATGTCCTAAAAGAGATTAGAGATGCTGTTCAATACAAATCTGCCAGGAAGTCCACATCAAGATTTCACAGATCAAATGCTGGTACAAATGATTGCAAAGGCCTAAGATCTTGCAGGGAAAAGAAAATCATCTCAGATTTCTGAAGTCAGTCTGAAAGTCCAGTAGAAATTAAAAAGAGTGAGCAGAGTTTGAAATGATGTAATTCTTTCAGCCTTTCAAGGTGAGTCATTTAAAAAAATATTTATATTTAAATCACTCTATTTTAAAAAAAATGAATGCATTTAAAAAGCATTGACTAGAACGTTTTGAACTTGATGGAAAGTCTCTCTAAAAGTGAATAAAAAGAAGACTTAAATTCAAGGAGTTCTTGATTCACTTCCTTCAAAATAAAGAAAAAAAAATACATGTGGTATCCTAAGACCACAACACATTACAATAACATGAACGAATTGTTAAGGCACAGGAAAGATTCACTCCCATGAAGACAACTCATGGAAATGACATAAAATCCCAGAGCTACTGTATCCAGATAAAGTTTTATTGAAGGAAATTCCCCAGGGTATTACCTTTAAAGGGCCTACAGTCTTGTGAGACATTCTGTAGTAGGAACGTGATCATCAGGAAGGCTACAGCTGTGTTGGTAGTGTTGACACGTTCAAGGTCAGTCTCATTTACCCCTGATGGGAGGCAAACGGGCCCTGACTCCAGCACAATAACTGCCAACGAGTTTTAGCAAGGCAATTTGGTTTCCCTCTTTTATGGCTTGATCCTCCTCCACCTCTGTTGGCAGCAGAGCCTTGTGTTGACTCTAAAAGGTGTCTACTTTGAATAGTTTCATGTGGCATTGCTGAAGGAGGCAGAGCTGTTGATTGTTTCAAAAGCTTTTTTTAATTCAGTTTTGATTGCTAGTCTTACAGGAGAAGATGATACTGTTAGTTCTAACTGTAAGTTAGAAGATGTTACTGTCAGTTAAAGTTTTGGTAGGCCATTTGTATGCGGAGACCAAAAGCCTAAGACAAGGAGGTTTTAGGCAAAGGGTTCTTTTTTTTTTTTTTTAGTTATTTATTGCCTTAGTAAAACAAGGAACACTGTTTTTTTTTCTTAGGGGGCTTCATCTGAATATGTGGGACCTCATACGAAGCTGGAACTTCAAGTGGGAGAATACTAATGCAGCACAAGAAACCTGTGTGGGCTTTGTTTTCCACGTGGGAAATAGCACAGATGAGTTTTAAAACTGCAGTAAAAGTAATTGAGCAATTGCCAAGGCTTGTAGTCATGATCCCAGGATTTCACTTACTGAGCAAATAGCCTTGAAGCTCCCATTATGGTCTGTGAATCAGCTGCTGTCTTACTTTCTTAGAGATATCATCACTACAAATAAAAATGTTGAATCCCTGGGGAGATCAGAAGATTCTGGTCTCTGTTCTCAGGGACTGTTATTTTCTGGGGTGTGCATGGGATTCCTGCTCTGTTTCTTGGAAATAGAAAAAAGGGCCTCGGGTTTTGCTACACCGACCAGTCTCCTGTTTTCTCAATAAATACCTGACCTTTCCTAACTACCTGGTAGAAGTTGTTCAAAACACAAGAAACCACGCTCTGGCAGACCCATACCTTCTGCTCAGTATTTTCTGCTGTGTGGAATTTCATTGCTGTTAGTGGGACTCCTCGTGCAGAAAGGTGTTTTTTCAGTATGTGCAGTGCCATCAAAATCTCGCCCTACGTATATCCAGTGTTGTCTGAAATGTCCTGTACATTATCATGTCAGCCTGAAGATGCCAATAATCAGGGAAAATATATTCTGAAACCATATGATTCTGATACTTCAGGACACATTTAAACTATTTCACCTCTTTATGCAGCATAAGGTGAAATCATTCTTTTTCCAGTTGCATTGGAAAATCTATTCATGTCCAGGTTTTCTGTGTTTTTCTAATGATTCCCAATAGACATTACCAAACCAGCATCACTGCTGAATTTCCAGGCAAAGATATGGGGCCTTGAGGTAAAACGGAGCTGCTCAAGAGAATGAGTGCTTTTTTTGGGATGACTCCTTTCAAAACAGCATTATTGCTATATTTGAAAGATCAAAGAACTGTTTTCCATGATTCATTTTTCACTGACTTCTCAATATGTATATTTAAACAAACAAATAGTGGAACAGCATGAAAAATAAAAACATAATGAGTAAAATTTTCATAAGCACCTAAGGAACTTGGGTCCTGAGGACCTACACTCAGCTTTAAAGAATGATGCACACTAAAACCCATCTTCAACAATTTTATGCTTGTGATTCAAACAAATTTTCATCGGTTGACCTGTGTTTCTAAATGGATGGTACAAGCACTGAGTCACTTCTGAAAGCAGTTCAACTTTTTCATTCAGTGATCTAAGTATATTTACAGACACAAAGTTTTATATCTCTCTCTCTCTGCTATTTAAGCACCTTTGTTGCACATACTGCCATAGACAGAACATTACAGTTGTTCATTTTTTGGGCATTACAGGAGTGTTGTGGCAAGGAAAAGGTTATATTTACTTGCAGAGGTAAATGGAGAACCTTTTTATATTAGGCAATACTTTCTCTCGAGGGGAAGAAGCTGGCTATGAACAAGAGAAGCTGGGGACAACTACTTTCTGTGATAAATGAATATACAGAGATGGAAAAGGAAGGGCTTGTTGCTAAAAGTCTTTTGTTGTAATTCAAAGTGTTGAGATGTAAAACTCAACTATTCCAATATCTGATCAAGTTTAGGACCTCTGATGACCCTTTTCATTCTTTTTTTCTGTGAGAAGGGTGGAAATTTACAAGTATGAGCAATAGAAATGTCTTTCACCAAAAGTACTCTATGTCTAGTCCTTTTTTAGACATGCTAAAAATTTCCCTCTCCGTTCCTCACAACGCCTTTACATTCCTAATCTTCATGTGGTGCCTATTAACAGAGCATAAATATGGAATGTTAAATCTCTGTGTATCCCAAGCTATCTACAGCCCTGAGGATTCGCGAAAAATTAAACAAGAGAGTAGGCAGACTTCCAGAAATAACACGGCTTTAATAAACACATGAAATATTTATAGAACATGTAAAGAACAGAGGAAATGCAGCATTTCCTCCACATACAACTTCTTTCAGTGTTTCAGGAATACCAGTCCCCTTCCATGGTGCTACTCCAAGAAGAGGGACCACAGCTAACACACCTGATGAACTCTCCTGGATTAACCTCATTTTCTCAAGAATACACATTCCAGTGACATATCAGTTGCAATCCATAATTGTTTTGTTACTTTAGTTAAGTTTTTGAAAAAGGAATCTTGTAGTAAATCTTTCGGCTGCAGAGAGGTGAGGCTTACTGGTAGCAAAACCTGCAGTGGTGAAGTAATTGCATATTGCATTTTGTAATCACATAATGTTAACTGAATATGCAAAGTGTCTGTTGCTATAACAGTAAATACTGGGGTAGAGTAACCTACAGGGAAAAAAAAAAAATGCATGACCAGGGTCTCATTCAGATACCTTGGGCCACACAGCATTTCTGCAATTAGTGGATGGTAAAATATTGTGGAGGACTGTCCTGGTTTCTAACATTGAATCAGTAGATTGGTCTCACCGAGCATGGTGTCTGTAGGATTGCTCAGTCCATTTTAAATGGGATATTACAAAATAACAGGCACTTTAGAGAGTGTTTAGGTGTAGGGATGCAAGACAAAAAGGATGGTTATGGGTGCAGGGACTTGACCTGACTGGCGTTTCTGCTGTCAAAAATTTAGCAGTCTTCAGAATGATTTTGATATTTATATCAATGCCAAAGTTTCCAGATTTATTTTTTTTTTTAGTTCTGAGAACATTTTTAATAATTAAGCTTTTGTACTTCAAGATCTAAGCCATGATCTATCAGAGATGCAGATAGGGGCAATTGTGGAAAGTAAATGACACTAGGTTTGCATGCAGCGGAATTCTTGCACGGCCTCCAGTAGCGCTCGTAGTGGGATGTAGAGGGCCAGAGCACAGGTACCTCAGTTCAAGACTGAAAAGCAATGTACACGCATTTTTGCATCTGTTAAATGAGGCATAGGCAACTCTTTACTCAGTGGTAGAACAGAAGAAAGCCTATATTGTCTTCTGTTATGTAGTTCCTCAAATTAGACATTAGACATTTGGATAGCAAATAAAATGGAACCCTAGGGTCAAGAGGGGAGAGACCCAAGCTGGAGCCCAGGGTTGGAAGAAAGATTTCTTCAGGGTGTATGGATGGAGCCCACTGCTCTTGATGGTGAAGGAGGGTGAAGTTGAAGTTCTTTAGGGTGCTTCTCTGAAGCTTGCCTATGGTTTCAAAGGCTCACCAACCCAGATTCCTACAGTTTATCCAACACCATGGAGAGCTGGAGATGACTGTCATGTAAGTGTGAGAGGATTAGCTATGGATAGCTCTTCTGCCCATGACTCCCTCTCACCTGACAAGGCAGATCTACTTATAAAATAAGATTAACTTTCAGGCAAAGCAGTTCCTCAGCTTCTGCTGAGTTATGATGCTAGGTTTAAACACCGTGACAGTTTATTCTCAGGCCACTTAATGTCTTAACTATATTGTCTAGGCACTGCTTGAGAGATGGAAAAAGATTCTCATTTCCACATAAAAATAATCCTCTAATAATGAACCAGGCCATTCTGAAAGTCTTATTCTTACAAGCACAGGAGAACAAAAGTCTATTTTTTTTTTTTTTTAATTTTTAAAGCAAAAAAAAAAAGCACACCACCAAATGAAAAGCCATGGCCTCTACAAATGTTCACTCTCCTGATAAGACAAAAACTGGAGGCAAAAATCTTTTTCTCTCCCAAATAACAACTCAGGACAATCAACAAGTCATAGAAAGGGACCGTAAGACCCAGTTTGTCAACCAGAGACTCTTGCATGAGGAGGCTGGAGCTAGTGAGCTTCTCCTAGTGCTATTTGCTGATCCAGTGGTCTGTGCCGAGCCACCTGCAAATCCATGTATAGCTGTGGCTGTTCAAAGCTTAAGCCTCACACCAGAGCTTTCTTAAAATCCCTGATCTCAAAAAAACAGCCAAAAAAGGAAAAAAGGTAGAAAACTGGAGCCAAAAGCTGACCTGCACTGAAAAGTTTGAGCTTCTTTTTAATATATCTAAAAATGAATATGGAAATAATTACAACAAATAACTATTTGATTTTTCATGTAAGTCAAAGATTATACACAAACATACTTATGAATCTCTCTTGCTTGGACTAATGGAAATCTTGAGGCAACTTTAATTTAGCTGCTGTTAACATTCTTGCTACAACAGAGTCAAGTGCAAAGTGCGTTGTAAATGTTAGAGCTGTTTATAACCTGAAGGGCAAATTCAAATCCTGTTTAATTTCCTTACCGTTGTTCATACAACAGTCATCTCAAGAATAGAAGCATGATGTGCAAACATAGCAAATCTCTCACTTTTATCATCACATCAGAACAAAACAGTCCTCTTTTCCAGCTTCACTACCATTTTTGGAAGTGAGAGGAAATTTTATTCCTAGTGATGGAGAGGGACTCCTGACAATCCAGAGCCGCCCAGGCTTAACAGCAACAACAAGTCTCTTTCAGATTTCACAGATGATTCGTTTTAGTATTTCTTGGCATTGAAAAACATGAGTGGTTGTTCATCACATTACCCTTGCTAATTGGAAAGGCACCACAGCAGCACTGTGGCTGGTGGTACCAGAGGTTTGCTGTCACTCGAGAGCAGGAGAACCCAAGGGACCCAGCAGACAAGTCAACACTTTCTTGACAAGGAGCTTGCTAAAAATAAGTGGTTGTACACATTCACAGAGAGCCAGGCCTAGCTGTGAATGATTCATGCGCATGGAAACAAGCCAGATTTGCTGGATGCGTTAGGTTGTTGCAATTAGCTCATGAGCTGCACTCCTCATGCTGAATGGTGCAAACATGTTCTGGAAAATGGAGATATGGGTGGAAATAATTTGATACCATTTTTACTCTGAGAGACAATGGAACATTTAGGACATTTGATAATAATATCTAATCTACTGTGGAATTTATAGACAGTCTTAACACAGGTCTAGAAACCAGGACTAAAGCAGAAGATAGAACAGAAGATCACCTTTCATTACTGAATATATTTTTAAGTTGTATCCTGCAAACAAACTTCAGAGAAACCATGGAAACCTATTATTAAAAAAACTAGTGAAAACCTTGGGCCAAACTGGGATTGTGGATGCTCCCTGTGTCTAAAATAACTCCATTAACTTCTGTCTGGCTCTCTGCTTGTTAAAAGTTCTTAAAATACTTTGCCCATTTGCTAATTCATCAGTCATCATTTTGAGAGTCAAACTTGTAACTTTTATTCTAGCTCAAGGAGCCAATTTTTTTCTTACTGGAGATATTGTTGGACCACCTGATCGGTGATTAGATCTGTAATGGGTGCCTTTCGGCTGTGTGAAGGAAAGGGAAACATTAAAATAATGATGAAGATTTAGTTAAAAATGATGGAGTTCATTTGAAAATCCTGTCATTCCCTAGGTAAACTTTCAGAAATCCTCTTAAGGGAAGATCATTTTGTTAGCCATTTGTTACGTTCTGCTTTTGCAGCAATACTTAAGCCTGATTGGACTGGATTAAGAACAGATTTCCAGCTTTTTAAAAGATCTTAGCAGTTTGCCATGCAGAGAAGCAAAGCTGGAAAGAAAATCATCTGTAGGAGATAAAATATCATTTGCAGGTCTTGTTCTCCATGCTGTCTGTGATTAAACTATATTTAGGTGAAAATAGGGCCTTTTGTATCCCGTTCTCAGTTGTTCCTCTTTGTGATGCCCCTGCGAGGTCACAGCCTATGGTTACGATGATGCTCTCTGTTGTCATGGCAACGTGTCTGCATTCTCAGACTGGGCAGGCCAAGCCCAGAATGGGACCTCCTGAGAGAAGTTTGGTTGTGAGGGTTGAAGCCCTTACTTAGCCACTGATGGTATTGAAAAATAGCAAATGTAGCAAGAAAAATGACCCGTGACAAGATGGAATTATCTGCAGTTAAGTGCGTACTTCTGATTTACCTCAACAGAAAAGACCCTCAGTAATTTGTTGTTAATGGGGTTTTTACATGTAGTTCACGCTTTTAAAATGAGAGAAGGAATCCATCTCTTTCTTGGAAACACACGTTTCATCTCTGAAACTTCCAAATCTTTGAACTGCCTAGACAACAGCACATGTCAGGATGGAAATTCCTTTGTGGTCCTCTGATCCTGTCCCTTCCCGGAGCATGGACTGGGAGAACAGAGCCAGGACAGCTGGCTTCTTTCCTTCAGGCGGTGCGTGCATTTCTGCTGTACGGGGCTGCCATTTTGCAGGTTCGGATTATTTAGGCATAGTAACTCCCACTGGGTGTCAGATCCTTTGCATCCAGGGTCTGCAAGAAGGATGATGCCTGGGGAGGGGAGTGTCTCTTGAGAAACGGTGATAGTACGGCAGCCGTCTGCACCAGAGGAGCGTGCTGATGGGCACCAGGCCTAAAATGTTGCTCCTGGAAAAGGACCAGCTAAAGTATAGTAGTGCCACATACAGCCTTAGATGTAAGTCGTCAGACACTGGGAGCCAACAAAATGCTATTGTTGCACTTTCTCCATCCTAAATCACATACGCAACCTTGTTCTCCAGGAGTAGGAACTATAAATACGATAGCCTAAAAAAATATTGTCGACCAGCACATACGTTGATTTAAGTCTATGTAACGACACCTCTGAAATGATTTTAAAAAACAAAACATAACAAGTTATGGATGAAAGTTATATTTACTATATCCGATACACGATGCATTTCTTTCTGTATAATGATCTGCACATGTTTGCTTATAACGTGGGTTAAATACAAATTAGGAACCTCATAATTGTTTGCTCCTTGTGTTCAGCTGCTTGCAATTTGTAAATAACGTACAGTACAAGTACGCTGGGTAAAATCCTGACCGCTGCTGAAGCCAGCGTGAGCGTTGCTGCTGAGCCTCAACAGGGCCAGCATCACCCACATTCTGTTAATTCCTGAAAAGAGCCTGCAACGTGTTTGAGTAAAACCCTGGGCTCTGCAGAGACATTTATATCATCTCCGTTGATGTTGGAAGAATGACCGGATTAGTAATAGCAAACCCAAACAGCATGCACCAGTTTTTGACAGCTACTCTGTTCGCCCAGGTCACATATGCAGCACGGGTTCAGGCAGTATTTCAAAGAAATATTGTTTGAAAGCCACGGCTCCTTTCTGTCCAGACCCATTAGGGGAAGAGGCTATCAGCCACAAGAGACGGCGCCTACGGACACAGAAAATACAGTATCGGCCGGTGACCCGCTATCGCCGACTGTGCACGGACACTGCCCTGCGCACTACGTGGGCAATGCCAGCACAGGCAGAAGAAGCAGCAGCTTGCTTTATGATGGGGAAAACTCTGAGGGTAGGATGCTGCCCACCTTTTTTTAACACACAGGATTGTTCAAGGCTGTTAAAACAGCTACAAGGCCTAAGGTACCGACATCTGACCAGGATTTTTTAAAACAGAGTGATCGGAAGGAATAATCACAGCACAGAGTTTGCAGAATGGCTAATGTCTTGAAATGCCCTATGCGGGAGAAACTGGAAATAGGGCTATAACAATGTTTTATACTGTACTTATTTTTATGATCCCTGCATAGCATATTAGAAGCAGCTGTGACATTTTTGAACACGGAGAAAATGTGATGGACCTATTTATTAAAGGGGGTTAAGAGCCCCAGGTGGTCTGGAGATTTAAAGACCAGGAAATACCAGAGACAAATGAGAAAACAGGATGATCTAAGTCATACCAGTTGAAATAGATTTTGATGATAAGGCACAGTTATATATCTTACAATCTACGATGGATATGTCATGGTAGGGACAGCAGTACTGGATGGTATACAGGGCGATAATTACACAGCCCTCTTTCCAGAGATTATGTGCCCTCTCCACGCAGATTCACTGATCTGTGCTATACACTGCTGGAAAACCTGCAATTTTTTAAAAGCACAGAAATACCTGGGATTTTTACATCCCACAGTTATAAAGTCATAATAATTCATAGACTTGATGTGAGAGTGTTTCCTTGCCTGGAATTGAACCCTGAGGAGTCTCAGCACATTCAGATCAACACAAAAACGTGGAGCCAAGTTCTGCCTTCACATAATACATGGATGTTGTCGCTTAATACCAAAAATCAGGCTTTCCTCTGTCTATCAGTCATATTCTGCGGGAAACACACATGAAAGAGAGAGGCCTTCAAAATGTGTTTTAGTCCATCATGCATCTGTAGCTCATCTTGCTCTGGAAGCCTACATGTTTTGCCATATTACTGGACTTCTATGCAGCCTGATAACAGAATTTCATCATTTATACTTATTACTCAAGGAAGTGGTTAGCAAGACAATTGTGAATGCCTACAGAGAACTTAATCTCCACATACCTGAGCTGAAATAAACCTGAGTGAAAACTGCTGCAAAATTTAGACAGCAGAATAAATAGAAGCCCTGTGTATGCCAACTGATTTCAGAGCTCATTTTGTAAGGCCGCAGCATCGTGCTGAATTTTGTGCCGTTTAGTCTCCACTGAACTCAATCAAGTGTTCTGGGTAAATACCAACAGAAAGGCTAGAATTTGACCAGACTGAAGGCAGTGGGAAAGCTGCCACCCACTTCAATGAGGCCATGATTTCACCGCAAATACCATAACTGCCTACACACGCATAATGATGCCACACAAATCTCAGCCTATAGTCTGCCTCACAGGCACATCTGCTGCCGGCTCTTTGTTTGTTTGCAAACAGAGCAGCATCACCTACACAAGTTTTCATTAAGTGGGTCAGCAATGGACTATTATCACTCCCACGTGCAACAGATATCAGTGTAAAGCAACATACTCAGAATGTCCAGCTGGTTACTCATTTTTGTACTCTCTGGAAACAGCAATACATGGTTTATAGTTGATAAATAAAGCCTAGTTACAGTGGAGTGAGTCTGCTCAAAATACAGAATCGTCCTTTGAGCAGGAAGATCTGGGAGTTTCAGCTCCTAGTCAGGATGAGAAGTGGAGTCCCTGAAGTTTGTTGTGAAGGAAGAATTCCGAGAAAAACATTAACTACAGAAGCATGTAACTTTGTGAATACGATGGAGCTGCCCCAAAACCACAAATCTGGCAGCTCCAGGGACATCTCATGCTGGAACTAGCCTGAAGCTGCTGTCCCTGGAAGCCTAGGACATATGGTAGCCCACCAGATATGAGGCCAACAGTGAAGTCCACCCCAGGCACTTGCCTTTTGAACTCAGGTGGCGTTTTAATCAGTATTTCAATGGAAATTCATGCTTTGACCAAAAATCACTTTTGTTCTGAATAGCTTCAGGAAGAGATTAGTTTTCATACACACATAGCACTAAGTTACTTCTTTCAAGAAAAAAATGGTTCTAGTGTTAATTTCTTCTAAAAGCACTCATACTGGATTTACACCACTGAGAAATGCAGAATCAATACCTCTGCCACTTAATAATTGCTTGCCGAGATAATCCAAGTTATATTCCTTCCAGACATTTTAAGCCAGCTGCTCAGCTATTGCAATTTCATACTAGAGCAGCCTGTGCAGGTCCTGGCAAATAGACAGATGTTCTGGATGACCAAAAAGCTTCTTGGTATTCTCTCTATCAAGACTACCTTGTTCACAACAGACAAAAATAAATCCTCTGCCCTTTTAGTGCTGGGAATTTGCTATGAGTTTAACCCTCTACCTGTCAGGAAGAATTATTACATTAATCACCTCACAACGTTTGTTCGAGTGAGTAAGTGCTTCCTGATAATAGTTAGACAAGACATTTGTGGTAAAACACTGAGGGTTTTATAAAGCTTTCTATAAAAATGGACAAGAAAATGAAAGTACAATAAAAATAAATAACAAGCAGCAATGCAAACAATTTAACAAGCATGTTTTACACCTCAGCATATTCATCTTTTAAGTTCATAATAGTATATTTTTAGTACAAAATGGGATAGGGTGAGTGTCCTGAGTAAATCTGCAGGCTGGCTTCTGTGAGACAGAAACCTACCCAAACTGAGATTTGCAGATTTACATAGCAGAGG
Source organism: Scopus umbretta (assembly GCA_013400535.1). Taxonomy (NCBI): domain Eukaryota; kingdom Metazoa; phylum Chordata; class Aves; order Pelecaniformes; family Scopidae; genus Scopus; species Scopus umbretta. The sequence goes on from VZTL01054586.1 coordinate 95,833, forward strand.
TTTGGTCTCCCCCGTACCCCTGTAAATTCATTTACTGCAGGGACACTGCAGAAATGGGCATTCACAGCAGGAGTAGGGGGAAGAAATCAGGTTGCCCATGCAGCATCTGGGTCCTGATTCTAAGCTTGTGGCTGGTGATTCCATTAATGCAATACATATTAATGCCATTTTATACAAATTAAATGCAATATATACAAATTATATTTTAATATAGTCTTTAAATTAAGCTATAAGGATTGTGGGAAATATCAGCAGAGAATACTTCTTCTGTTTTGCCAAAAGCAAACCAAACTTCTTGCTATTTAGTTTTACCAGGTCCCTTTTAACCTTATTTACATTTTAACCAGAACCTTACTACTTGCAGTAATGCCAGATGGCCTACTGATCCTGAATACCTTAAATGCACGTAGCGAAATATACCATTTAAATGAACAGAGGATAGTGCTTAAAAGAAAATGAAGCACTGTTGCCAGCCTGTTACCACAGACGATAAATGACACTTCTGAGAAGCAAAATGCACAAACTTAACCCAGCTTTCCATAATCCCCAGTCAACTGCTGAGCTTTTCTACAAACACAGGCTGGGAGAGAAAGGAATTAGATGCCTTTCTGCTGGAAGTCAATGAGATTTGGGTGATTAACCCTTCCCTTCCCTCTTGCACCAACAAGATTTAGAGCAGGAAGGCATGTTTCCTCAGTTACCCACAGATGGAGGGGGGGGCAAATTTGAACCATTGAGACGCTGATCAAATGCAAAGAAGCCATCTCAGTGTCAGCCTTGCTATTGTCTCATTAGAAGTTGATGGGCTGATGAATATCAGCCTTGGCTGATATTGTGGCAGTTACTTAGCTGTCGCTATCATTTCATGTGGTCAACCAAACTGTGGGCTGATAGTCACAGGTTAAGGCCACTACTGATTGCTAGTTGTCTCAGTGATCACCTGCTAGTGGTGCCAAATTTCACCTTCACGGTAATGATGTCATAGCTCAGGTTACAATTTATTCTTTTTTATATGTCCAATTCTGGCATATAGAAGAGATGGACACATAAGGTCAAAAAGAGTTAACCTTTCCAAATGAGATGTCCTCAAAATTTTCCATGCTGTAATCTAATTGTTTCTTCATTTTCAGAATATTTTTTGACATTTAAATCATTAAAAGCATGAGTACGGTGGTGCTGAAACTGACCTTACTGCCTGGCAAATAAAGTGATAGTCAAGACCAGAAGGAACATGAAAGGACCCCCTTTCCAAGGGACTGTGTAGACATGATCTGGAAGAGATGTTTCTTTTGAGACTTCCTCTGCTCTCCTGAACTAGAACAAACCTTGTAAGACTCTTCAAACGTATAACAAGCTTAGCAAGGAGAATTTCCAATCATCCTGTTAAGAATACCTGAGTGTCTATTGGAAGAACGAATAAAACTTTAACATACCTTAAGGACAGAGATTATGGAAAGTAGATCTTTAATCCCTAGAGAAGACACTACAAGCAAGAGAAAGTAGTGAAAAGTCTTCTTTTCCCTGATTTCTTCAGTGGGAGCCCAGGCTCAGCAACAAGCAACATGGATACAGATACAAAGGCTTTAATTCATAAGGATCCTTCTGTAATATATCATCCAGGAAGAGGAAAAAAAAAACCAAAAACAAAAAGACAGGGAGGGATTTCACTTCCTAAATCATCTTTCACCCATATTTATGGCTTTGAGGAGCAATAAAAAGTTGTCTAAAAGGAGAGCAAGAAGAAACACTTTTTTTTTTTATTCCACCATTTTCTAATTCCTCCTCACTCAATGCCACTCCAACAGTCTCAACAGAGAATGAAACCCTTCCTCGGTACTCCTCTTCCCTGGCTAATGTGTAGCTAAGAGTTTGTTGATTCGCTTTCTCCTGCTCCTACTGCACAGCTCTGGTACAAGAAGCATGCTAGTGTTTCCTATTACAAAACAGTCTTTGGATAGCCTGCAGCAGGATTAAAAAACAAACAAACAAACAAACACCCACCAAAAATAAATCTTTTTTAAACTTTGATGGCTCCTGAGATTTTTATAAGATTGATCTTTTTAAGAACGATGACAGGTACGTCCACTGATGTTAGGAGGAACTAAGATGCTACTAAGATATTTCACTTTCACGCTCAGACCCAAATAGCTGGGTTGATCATAACGCATACAGCAATTTTAACAATGCTAACAAAAAAAAAGTTCAAAATTGTTCCATGTCAGACAATAAAAACCCTGTGAAATCCTGGGAAAAAACCCATCTTGCAAACAAGGATGAATACAGCCTAATAGTGGTGAGAGAACAACTATCAGAACTATGTGCTTTTGTTAGTCAGATTTAGAGAACTTTTCTTTGCCTGAACATAAAACCACAAGTTCCTCCCATTTTTAGCAATTCAGTACAACGAAGCTAAGAACAATGATGCTGCAACCTCTGGCAAGACAAAACAAGAAGGAAAATTTCCCAATTGCACTGTAGGCTTGTGCGGTCCAAACCTATACTATACCCGGTGTCAGAAAAGGGAAAGACCGGAGCTACAAAGAATATATTTTACAGAGTTGCAAAATTCTGTAGCCATAGTCTAGGGTAGGCAAGGCCAATTATGCTGACTAGGTTGAATGTTAAGCTAAATTTAAATGTTTCCCAAGAGATTAGAATGACATGTGGAAGGTTCAGCGATATTATTATGATTCAAAACGATATATTTGCATTCTGGACATCATTCCGTTGGGATATGTAGTGCTGGCAGATTATAGGGATTGCAGCTGGATGCTGCCACTTTGAAACAGCCATGGACTTTGAGCCAGTAAAAATGCAATCATCTAAAGAGTCTCTTATATGATACGGGGAATGTAAGCCATGACTTAGGTTTCCAGGACAACACAACCAAAAATACCATGTATCAATTGCACAAGAAAATTATAAACATTCCTATTTGCTTAACTTTATTTGCCTTTAAGGGTTAGGCATATAAACTGGATTAAAACAAAAAGTAACTGAAGGCTGCAGGAAGGTTTCTTCAAAACACGAAGCAGTATTTTCTATGAGTGTTTCTGTATTCCAGTAGAGGTATGAGGAGGGTGGGCCCTTTGCTCGCTCATAACAATTTGCCTCAGCTGTTAACCAATTCAGCTGCAGCCTGCAAATAAACTGGAGCTAAATATGGATCAAGAGTTTTCATCTACTTTGTGGTATCCATCCTGGGTGCATGGTCCCATATTAAATCTATGGGTTAAAAACTGGAGTCCCAATGTCTGTTTATGCTTCCGGATTTACATTTGAAAGTAAACAACCACTCTGTATACCTTTAGCAAATGACAAGTTTATCGTGCAAAAAATCTTATGCTCCCTCACTTATATAAATATCTATGTCCCCAAAACCTAGTGGTAAGACAGAAGAAAAAACGATGGCTTTTCCTCTGACCTCCGAGGTCTTGGATGAGGGCACGTGCACAGCCTTGGATCCAGTCAACTGTAAATACTTGCACACCTCAACAACTCACAAGGCAGAAAATACATTCAAGGTAAACTCACACTCCAAGGCCAGACAACATAAAAATACTCAGACTTTAATTGTGTGACTGTCATGTTATTTGTAACTGTAGAAGATTCATATGCATTACAGCTCTTCTTTACAATAATAGTTTATTGTCCTCTTCTTATAATCTGATAATTTATGGCACAATTGCGATAGTCAGTAAGGCGGTGTCTTTACGTGCAGTTTAACACCTGACAAAACAGCTTCAAGAGCTGCTTTGGATCTAAATCCAATATCAACAACATAGGCTGCCATTTAATGCTTAGAAACGTTTACACCACAAACATTAACAATGAAGCCCTTTCACCATCCTTGGGGCATTGCTTAAAAAAGCACGCTGATTTTAATGTTCCTGAAAGTGACAGAAATAATACACAATTTAAGAGACCCATTCGAGATAGGTTCTTTGTATTCGATAATTTTTTGAGGAGTCAGTTTTCATGATTACCGTCTTCTTTTGGAACAGCAGTTTGGAACATTAGATTTTGATCATCTTTCAATAATACTTCTTTTTTTAATTAATCCTCCCAGTTTCATTGTCACAAATATCTAGAAATCTATTACAAGTAGGTGAAAAATGCAAAATCATTTGCATCATAATCTTAAGTTCTCTCTGCCTTTTCTGTTTAAGTATCACAAACCAATAGAGTCTGATTGCCAACTCTTATAAATATCTTCCAAATATTTTCCATACTTAATTATTGATCCTGAGTTCCTTTGTGAATAGATCATTGCATCTGCCCAAGTCTCTGAAATGTAACTTGTACCAATGGGTCAGAGGGGCCCAAGGTTTAATTCTTTTTGCTGACTGTTTAAATATCATTTCCAAATAATTTTCTTGATACAAGCGATTATTATGAACTCAAACTCTGTTTCACATGATTATTCTGTAATATTTGCTTTAAATTCCAGCCATGCTCTTCTTGAATTGAAGGGCTGAGGAAAGGGACTCCCACAGGAGAGGGATTCAGGCATAGCCAGGGATGATTAATCTCAAAGCCAAGCACAAGAAGTATCGTTCAGGTCTGACTTTGATACTTTTTAAGCTATTTGGTTGTGGAAGTTGTTCAACCACTGAAATACCAACAAATCTAGAAGTTCATCACCTTTCAGGTTACTACGGAATGGAGGCTGGTGTGGAAGGCAGCATGAGTTAAAGGAGCTTAACCAACAGAAAAGCAAATAATAACCAGCAGATTTTATTCCTACAAACACAGATTAGTGCCAACGGGTGACTTCATGTCTATGGAAAAGTTTAAATATTCTTGTCTAAATTAAGCCTTGGAGATTTTATTTGAAGTGATGTTTTCTAAAACATTTAGTAGGGCAACCGGAGTTGTGCCACGGATGGGATAAGAAAGTCTTGAGCAGAAGCAAAGGGAGAAGGCTGACCCTCCCTGAAGCAAGGACAAGCTGCGTTAGCAATAGCGAGGTTTGCGGTCGAATTCCAAGACCCCTCTCTCAGACCCCACCAGTACAACTGCTACGCTCGGCGAAGCAGCGAAGTTCAAGCACCTAATTTCCCTCTTAGCTGTATCCCTCAGTTTTCTGCTGAGGCAGAGGAAATCGTGCTGAGACGCAGATCCAAAAAGTACGGCAGTTCCCCTGGAGAGGCAGAGTTCAGGCTAGGATTTCTAAGCCTCAAGGGGATTGCGCTCTCCGAGTCACCCATGCAGAGAGCCTGGCCTCCTGCCCAGGCGGAGGAGCGCTGCAGCGCCTGGGAGATGCTACGGCCAGGAGACTCCCAGTCTGCCGGGCGCTCGCAATTTCTGTGTCGGACTTGTACTGGAGATACTTTCTTGGTGGTAAGTCACACCTTCACGCCTGCTCAGAAGAAACCTTGCTGCTCCCCGTTCAGTCTCGCACCGCTTTACTGGATTAATTAGCCGCTTGCCGAACCCACAGTGTCCTGGGTGGGGTCTTTGGGGAAGTTCAGCTAAATTGCCTGAAATCCCCCCCTCTGCATTGCAATCCCAAGTCCACGTGGTAGTTCAGAGCCACTGACTTTTTGCGATAGCTTATCTATCAGACCGACCACGGTGGAGTTGCGCTCAGACCGTGAAACTCCTGCTGCCGCTTACCTAGGAATCAGAGGTCTGTTGGAAACCTGCCCGGCTCCCTGTCCTGCCTACTTTGCACGCTCTTGGCGAGCTCCTTCTTCCAGCACCCCTGGCACCGCGCACCACTCTGCAGGAGCTCTGGCTTGCAGCTCCCAACCGGCTTACTCGGAGGAGGGCTGCCAGGGGAACAAAAACCCAATTCATAGGCAACCCCGCTTCCCAGGGACCTGTGGTCCCAGGCTTGGCCAGTGGAGGAGAGCTCACCGTGCAACCTCCTTCACAGTTGAAGACCCACAGCTCTAGGCCAGCCGGCAAAACCGTCCTTCCCCTCAGGCGCTGCTCGCTTTCGTGGAGAATTCAGGAATACTTGGGTTTAGGATTGGATTGGAATGGCACCAAAATGATCAGACTCAAAATCCCCCACAAAAGAGGATTGCGTTTCTCTGTCCTGTCCAAGATCAACAACTGGGAGTCAGCCGCGGCTGCCTGTGCCGTTTGCTGGCGGATTTGCCCAGGCCAGCCGCTCTGCTGGGAGACGTTTCTGAGGAAGAGCCCAAAGAAAGATGGGGCAGATCGGGAAAGAAAAGCTGCCAGAAATGGAGGTGCAGGGGGGAGTTTGTTTTTTTTAAAAAAAAA